>JAPZAG010001374.1:0-33054 GCA_027475135.1 Bactrocera correcta | reverse complement strand
TATCGAAATGCTTCAAATCATTAGTTTAACATATTTAAGTTAATTAACCTTTGTTATATTACCGAAGTTTACATAAAGCCAAAACGGTATAACACCAGTTCATTTGGAAGAATTCCGTAATCTTATATTTATGTATAAAGTCGATTTTCTTGTATATACGCATTTAGCAATCGATATCGAAATGTTTCAAATCATTAGTTTAACATATTTAAGTTCGTTAACCTTCTTTAACGTAATGAAGGTGATATAAAGCCATAGCGGCATAACGACAGTGCATTTAGAAGAATTCCGCTATCGTATATTTATGTATAAAGTCGATTTTGTTGTATATACACATTTATCATTAGTTTAACATATTTAAGTTAATAAACCTTCTTTAACGAACGGAAGTTGGCATAAAGCCATGGCGGCATAACGGCAGTGCATTTAGAAAAATTCCGTAATCTTATATTTAGGTAAAAAGTCGATTTTCTTGTATATACACATTTAGCAATCGATATCGAAATGCTTCAAATCATTCGTTTAACATATTTAAGTTCGTTAACCTTCTTTAACGTAATGAAGGTGATATAAAACCATGGCGGCATAACGACAGTGCATTTAGAAGAATTCCGTAATCTTATATTTATGTATAAGGTCGATTTTCTTGTATATACACATTCAGCAATCGATATCGAAATGCTTCAAAGTTTAAGTTAATAAACCTTCTTTAACGAACGGAAGTTGGCTTATAGCCATGGCGGCATAACGGCAGTGCATTTAGAAGAATTCTGTAATCATATATTTAGGCATAAAGTCGATTTTCTTGTATATACAGTTTTAGCTATCGATATCGAAATGCTTCAAATCATTAGTTTAACATATTAAGTTAATAAACATTTTTAAGCATACTGAAGTCTACATAAAGCCTTAACGGTATAACGGCAGTGCATTTAGAAGAATTCCGTAATGTTTTAATTTTATATTTAAGTATAAAGTCGATTTTCTTGTATATATACATTTCGCAATCGATATGGAAATGCTTCAGATACCTGGTTTAACATATTTAAGTTAATAAACCTCCTTTAGCGAACTGAAGTTGACATAAAGCCATAACGGCACTGCATTTGGAAGAATTCCGTAGTCTTAAATTTAGGCATAAATTCGATTTTCTTTTATATACACATTTTGCAATCGATATCGAAATGCTTCAAATAACCCGTTTAGCATATTTAAATTAATTAACCTTCTTTATCTTACTGAAGTTTACATAAAGCCATCACGGCATAACGGCAGTATATTTATATGAATTCCGTTATCTTATATTTAGGTATAAAGTCGATTTTGTTGTACATACACATTTTGCAATCGTAATCGAAATGCTTCAAATCATTCGTTTAACATATTTAAGTTAGATAACCTTCTTTAACGTAAGGAAGGTGTTATAAAGCCATGGCGGCATAACGACAGTGCATGCAGAAGAATTCCGTAATCTTATATTTAGGTATAAAGTCGATTTTGTTGTATATACACATTTAGCGATCGATAACGAAATGCTTCAAATCATTAGTTTAACATATTTAAGTTAAATAACCTTCTTTAACGTAATGAAGGTGACATAAAGACATGGCGGCATAACGACAGTACATTTGGAAGAATTCCGTAATCTTATGTTTAGGTATAAAATCGATTTTTTTTACATACACATTTAGCTATCGATATCGAAATGCTGCAAATCATTAGTTTAACAACTTTAAGTTAATTAACCTTCTTTAAGGTATTGAAGTTGATATAAAGCCATGGCGGCATAACGACAGTACATTTGGAAGAATTCCGTAGTCTTATATTTAGGTATAAAGTCGATTTTCTTTTATATATGCATTAAGCAATCGATATCGAAATGCTTCAAATACCTGGTTTAACATATTTAAGTTAATAAACCTTCATTAACAAACTGAAGTTAACATAAAGCCATAACGGTATAATGGCAGTGCATTTGGAAGAATTCCGTAATCTTATATTTAGGTATAAAGTCGATTTTCTTGTACATACACATTTAGCAATCGATATTGAAATGCTTCAAATCATTAGTTTAACATATTTAAGTTAGTTAACCTTCTTTAACGTAATGAAGGTGATATAAAGCCATGGCGGCATAACGACAGTGCATGTAGAAGAATTCCGTAATCTTATATTTGGGTATAAAGTCGATTTTGTTGTATATACGCATCTAGCAATCGATATCGAAATGCTTCAAATCATTAGTTTAACATATTTAAGTTAATTAACCCTCTTTATCTTACTGAAGTCTACAAACGCCTTAACGGCATAATGGCAAAGCATTTAGAAGAATTACGTAATCCTATATTTAGGTATAAAGTCGATTTTCTTTTCTATACACATTTAGCAATCGATATCGAAATGCTTCAAATCATTAGTTTAACATGTTTAAGTTAATTAACCTTCTTTAATCTTATATTTAGGTATATAGTCAATTTTCTTGTATTTACGCATTTAGCAATCGATATCGAAAATCTTCAAATCATTAGTTTAACATATTTAAGTTAGTTAACCTTCTTTAACGTAATGAAGGTGATATAAAACCATGGCGGCATAACGAAAGTGCATGTAGAAGAATTCCGTAATCTTATATTTAGGTATAAAGTCGATTTTTTTGTTTTAGCTATCGATATCGAAATGCTTCAAATCATAAGTTTAACATATTAAGTTAATAAACATTTTTTAGCATATTGAAGTCTACATAAAGCCTTAGCGGTATAACGGCAGTGCATTTAGAAGAATTCCGTAATGTTATAATTTTATATTTAGGTATAAAGTCGATTTATGTATATACGCTTCAGATAACTGGTTTAACATATTTAAGTTAATAAACCTCCTTTAGAGAACTGAAGTTGACAAAAAGCCATAATTCCATAGTCTTATATTTAGGCATAAAGTCGATTTTGTTGTATATACACATTTAGCAATCGATATTGAGATGGTTCAACTCATTTGTTTAAATTATCTAACAAATGCTTTATGTTCGACCCACCTCATTCAAATAGTTTAGCCTCAGAGCGTTTGCAAAGTTAAAACAAAAATGTGACTATTGCCAAGCGCCTGGTAGGAGTAGAAGAAAGATTGAAGACTTTCCTGAGAGCTCTTTAAATTATCTAATCAATGCTTTATGTTTGACCCACCTCGTTCAAATCGTTTACCGGCTAGAGCGTTATCAAAAGTGAAACAAAAATGTGACTATTGCCAAGCGCCTGGTAGGAGTAGAAGAAAGATTGAAGACTTTCCTGAGAGCTCTTTAAATTATCTAACCAACGCTTTATGTTTGACCCAACTCGTTCTAATTGTTTAGCCGCTAGAGCGTTAGCAAAGTTGAAACAAAAATGTGACTATTGCCAAGCCCCTGATAAGAGTAGAAGAAAGATTGAAGACTTTCTTAAGAGCTCTTTAAATTATCTAACCAATGCTTTATGTTCGACCCACCTCATTCAAATAGTTTAGCCTCAGAACGTTATCTAAAGTGAAACAGAAATGTGACTATTTCCAAGCCCCTGGTAGGAGTAGAAGAAAGATTGACGACTTTCCTGAGAGCTCTTTAAATTGTCTAACCAACGCTTTCTGTTTGACCCAATAGTTTAGCCGCTAGAGCGTTATCAAAAGTGAAACAAAAATGTGACTATTTCCAAACCCCTGATAGGAGTAGAAGAAAGATTGAAGACTTCCTGAGAGCTCTTTAAATTATCTAACCAATGCTTTATGTTTGACTCACCTCGTTTCAATAGCGCTAGCGGCTAAACTATTGGAACGAGGTGGGTCAAATATAAAGCATTCGTTAGATAATTTAAAGAACTCTCAGGAAAGTTCCCAATTTTTCTTCTACTCCTGCCAGGGGCTTGGCAATAGTACATTTTTGTTTCAACTTTGCTAACGCTCTAGCGGCTAAACTATTGGAACGAGTTGGGTCAAACATAAAGCGGTGGTTAGATAATTTAAAGAGCTCTCAGGAAAGTTTTCAATCTTTATTCTACTCCTATCAGGGGCTTGGAAATAGTCACATTTTTGTTTCACTTTTATTAATGCTCTAGCGGGTAAACTATTTAAACGAGGTTGGTCAAACATAAAGCATTGGTTAAATAATTTAAAGAGCTTACAGGAAAGTCTTCAATCTTTTTCTACTCCTATCAGGGGCTTGGAAATAGTCACATTTTTGTTTCACTTTTGATAACGCTCTAGCGGGTAAACTATTTAAACGAGGTTAGTCAAACATAAAGCATTGGTTAGATAATTTAAAGAGCTTCAGGAAAGTCTTCAATCTTTCTTCTACTCCTATCAGGGGCTTGGAAATAGTCACATTTTTGTTTCACTTTTATAACGCTCTAGCGGGTAAACTATTGAAACGAGTTGGTCAAACATAAAGCAGTTGGTTAGATAATTTAAAGAGCTCTCAGGAAAGTCTTCAATCTTTCTTCTACTCCTATCAGGGGCTTGGAAATAGTCACATTTTTGTTTCACTTTTGATAACGCTCTAGCGGGTAAACTATTTAAACGAGGTTAGTCAAACATAAAGCGTTGGTTAGATAATTTAAAGAGCTCTCAGGAAAGTCTTCAATCTTTTTCTACTCCTATCAGGGGCTTGGAAATAGTCACATTTTTGTTTCAACTTTTGATAACGCTCTAGCGGGTAAACTATTTGAAACGAGGTGAGTCAAACATAAAGCATTGGTTAGATAATTTAAAGAGCTCTCAGGAAAGTCTTCAATCTTTCTTCTACTCTATCAGGGGCTTGGAATAGTCACATTTTTGTTTCAACTTTGCTAACGCTCTAGCGGCTAAACTATTGAACGAGGTGGGTCAAACATAAAGCGTTGGTTAGATAATTTAAAGAGCTCTCAGGAAAGTCTTCAATCTTTCTTCTACTCTTATCAGGGGCTTGGAAATAGTCACATTTTTGTTTCACTTTGATAACGCTCTAGCGGTAAACTATTTAAACGAGGTGGGTCAAACATAAAGCGTTGGTTAGATAATTTAAAGAGCTCTCAGGAAAGTCTTCAATCTTTCTTCTACTCCTATCAGGGGCTTGGAATAGTCACATTTTTGTTTCAACTTTGCTAACGCTCTAGCGGCTAAACTATTGGAACGGTTGGGTCAAACATAAAGCATTGGTTAGATAATTTAAAGAGCTTTCAGAAAAGTCTTCAATCTTTCTTCTACTCCTATCAGGGGCTTGGAAATAGTCACATTTTTGTTTCAACTTTGCTAACGCTCTAGCGGCTAAACTATTAGAACGAGTTGTGTCAAACATAAAGCGGTGGTTAGATAATTTAAAGAGCTCTCAGGAAAGTCTTCAATCTTTATTCTACTCCTATCAGGGGCTTGGAAATAGTCACATTTTTGTTTCACTTTTATTAATGCTCTAGCGGGTAAACTATTTAAACGAGGTTAGTCAAACATAAAGCATTGGATAGATAATTTAAAGAGCTGTCAGGAAAGTCTTCAATCTTAGTTCTACTCCTATTAGGGGCTTGGAAATAGTCACATTTTTGTTTCAATTTTGATAACGTTTTAGCGGGTGAACTGTTTGAACGAGGTGAGTCAAACATAAAGCATTGGTTAGATAATTTAAAGAGCTCTCAGGAAAGTCATTAAATTTTTTTCTACATCTACCAGGGGCTTGGCAATAGTCACATTTTTGTTTCAACTTTGCTAACACTCTGGCGGCTAAACTATTGGAACGAGGTGGGTCAAACATAAAGCATTGGTTAGAAAATTTAAAGAGCTTTCAGGAAAGTATTCAGTCTTTCTTCTACCCCTTATCAGGGGCTTAGAAATAGTCACATTTTTGTTTCAACTTTGCTAACGCTCTAGCGGCTAAACTATTGGAACGAGGTGGGTCAAACATAAAGCATTGGTTAGATAATTTAAAGAGCTCTTAGGAAAATCTTCAATCTTTCTTCTACTCTTATCAAAGGCTTGGCAATAGTCACATCTTTGTTTCAACTTTGCTAACGCTCTAGCGGCTAAACTATTGGAACAAGGTCGGTCAAACACAAAGCATTGGTTAGATAATTTAAAGAGCTCTCAGGAAAATCTTCACTCTTTCTTCTACTCCTATCAGGGGCTTGGCAATTGTCACATTTTTGTTTCAACTTTGCTAACGCTCTAAGGCTAAACTATTTGAATGAGGTGGGTCGAACATAAAGCATTGGTTAGATAATTTAAACAGATGAGTTGAACCATCTCAATATCGATTGCTAAATGTGTATATACAACAAAATCGACTTTATGCCTAAATATAAGACTATGGAATTATGGCTTTTTGTCAACTTCAGTTCTCTAAAGGAGGTTTTTTAACTTCAATATGTTAAACCAGTTATCTGAAGCATTTCGATATCGATTGCGAAATGTGTATATACATAAAATCGACTTTATACCTAAATATAAAATTATAACATTACGGAATTCTTCTAAATGCACTGCCGTTATACCGTTAAGGCTTTATGTAGACTTCAGTATGCTAAAAAATGTTTATTAACTTAATATTTTAAACTTATGATTTGAAGCATTTCGATATCGATAGCTAAATGTGTATATACAAGAAAATCGACTTTATACCTAAATATAAGATCACGGAATTCTTCTACATGCACTGTCGTTATGCCGCCATGGCTTTATATCACCTTCATTACGTTAAAGAAGGTTAACTAACTTAAATATGTTAAACTAATGATTTGAAGATTTTCGATATCGATTGCTAAATGCGTAAATACAAGAAAATCGACTTTATACCTAAATATAAGATTACGGAATTCTTCTACATGCACTGTCGTTATGCCGCCATGGCTCTATATCACCTTCATTACGTTAAAGAAGGTTAATTAACTTAAACATGTTAAACTAATGATTTGAAGATTTTCGATATCGATTGCTAAATGCGTAAATACAAGAAAATCGACTTTATACCTAAATATAAGATTACGTAATTCTTCTAAATGCTTTGCCGTTATGCCGTTAAGGCGTTTGTAGACTTCAGTAAGATAAAGAGGGTTAATTAACTTAAATATGTTAAACTAATGATTTGAAGCATTTCGATATCGATTGCTAGATGCGTATATACAACAAAATCGACTTTATACCCAAATATAAGATTACGGAATTCTTCTACATGCACTGTCGTTATGCCGCCATGGCTTTATATCACCTTCATTACGTTAAAGAAGGTTAACTAACTTAAATATGTTAAACTAATGATTTGAAGCATTTCAATATCGATTGCTAAATGTGTATGTACAACAAAATCGACTTTATACCTAAATATAAGATAACGGAATTCATATAAATATACTGCTGTTATGCCGTTATGGCTTTATGTAAACTTTAGTAAGATAAAGAAGGTTAATTAACTTAAATATGCTAAACCAGTTATCTGATGCATTTCGATATCGATTGCTTAATGTGTAAATACAAGAAAATTGACTTTATACCTAAATATAAGATTACGGAATTCTTCCAAATGCACTGCCATTATACCGTTATGGCTTTATGTTAACTTCAGTTTGTTAAAGAAGGTTTATTAACTTAAATATGTTAAACCAGGTATTTGAAGCATTTCGATATCGATTGCTTAATGCATATATAAAATAAAATCGACTTTATACCTAAATATAAGACTACGGAATTCTTCCAAATGTACTGTCGTTATGCCGCCATGGCTTTATATCAACTTCAATACCTTAAAGAAGGTTAATAAACTTAAATTGGTTAAACTAATGATTTGAAGCATTTCGATATCGATAGCTAAATGTGTATGTAAAAAAAAAATCGAATTTATACCTAAACATAAGATTACGGAATTCTTCCAACTGTACTGTCGTTATGCCGCCATGTCTTTATGTCACCTTCATTACGCTAAAGAAGGCTAATTAACTTAAATATGTTAAACTAATGATTTGAAGCATTTCAATATCGATTGCTAAATGTGTATGTACAACAAAATCGACTTTATACCTAAATATAAGATAACGGAATTCATATAAATATACTGCTGTTATGCCGTTATGGCTTTATGTAAACTTTAGTAAGATAAAGAAGGTTAATTAACTTAACCCTCTAACCGGCCAATTTTTTTTCGATAAAAAAATTTTTTTTTTCATAGTTTTTGGCTAAATAAAACATACGTCAATGTTAAAAGGTAAAAAAAAATCCAAACTTACCTTCCAGGTGAGAAATTATGTTGACCGCCAAAAGGCGGACCTGCCTGGTAACGTAATAAAAAACTTTTATTAGAGGATGATTTTAATTGAAACTTTTTTCAGTTCTTTTTATTGTTTTGATGATAAATTTGAAAACATTTGTTATTGTGTGAGAGGCACAGATTTAATTTACACTTAGTACAATACATTTGTGTTTCGGACTTACATCCCGGAAGTTTGCATACTTTTTTGCCTCTGCGGCTCAAAACGCCAGGCATATGTCCAACTCCATCAAAACGAATGTCAGCAGGTGGATCGTAGGATTTCTTAAATTTTTGTATTTGTGGACTATGGCTCTGAGGTCTACCGACGGCTCTTTTGGCGTTAGTCTCCTCATAACGACAAAGTACATCAGCCACTTCAATACGAAAATTTGGTAATTTTTTATGATAAATATCTTTACAGTTAATTCCATGAATACGCTGAAAAAGGAGGTATGAATTTACTATCGACATATCAATTAAGTGATAAAATAAACGCAAAGTCCATTTTTTGGTCTTAACTCTGATGTGATAGCGACCAAGTAAACTGTCCATCAAATCAACACCACCCATATGGCGGTTATATTCTTTAATTATATTAGGACAGTCTACATCGACGTATGATTTATTTTTCCGATCATAACGGCATATTTTTAAGGGTTGTGAATTGTTGTTTAGTGTTTTAAATGGCTTAATTCCAGCATACGTGGATACCAGTCGTACATATTTTGTGTCCTTCCATTGAACACAAGATATGTCTACTCCAAAGGCACGGCCAACAAACTCCTCTGAGTATCCACGTTCTTTATCTTTTAATTCCACTTCCCTTGTCAGCTTGCAGTTGGGTATTCTGTTTGATCGGACGGTTCCTAATGCGTAAATTCCTCTGCTTCGTAAATAAACAAGAAGTGGCAGAGAGGTATAAAAATTATCAAAGTACAATATGTGATTTTTGAAATCTGGAATTGTATTTGACAACCTTATGACTACATTGGCTGTTGATCCTAAATCAGGAGTATTAGGTATTACTTTATTATCGCCAGCTCCTTTGTATACTTCAAATCTGTACGAAAAGCCATTTGAGTCACAAAGAACAAAAAGTTTCATGCCATATTTATGGGGCTTTGCGGGCATATATTGTCGAAATTTTGTCAACATTTTTGTTGAACACATTTGCATCAATGCATAACCGAGCTGTTTTTGGCACAGAATCAAATCGCATATTGAGTCTATCAATAAGTGGACGAATTTTTTTTTTTTTTTTTTTTTTTTAAAAAAATTCATGGAAGCCCTTTGCTTTCCGGGTGGAATGTTTCCAATATTTTTCGGTACAAAAATTAAATTTAAAAAGATATTTTTTTTAAATGATGAAAAAAGTTTGGAAACTCTTGCTTTTTTCTAAAATTGCTCGAAAGAATTTTCCATTATTGCACTGTATGGGTTACAAAAAATAAATTAAAATTCCAAATGGTGTTTTTTTTAAATTTTCGGAAACCTTTTTTCCAAAGTAAATTTTTTAAGAAAACATCTTTTTTTTCCATAAAATTTTTCTGAACTCTTTCATTTTGGAGGTATCTTTAAAAATAAATTTAAAGCACCCCCCGGTTTGGTTACTGCTTTGAATTGTTTCGGTAATTTCCTTTTTGTTTTTGAAAAACCCAGGTTTTTTCAAGTTAAAGAAATTTTTTTTCCAAAAATTGTTATGCATTTCTGGGATTTTTGGAGGGTTCTAAAGATATTTCCGCAAACCCCCCCTTTGTTATCTGGACTTTCCCCATTCTTTTGGTAGGGGGGTCTTGCCCTTTTGTTTTTGGGTTTCCCAGGTTTTATGGTCGAAACTCTTCTAAACTGTTCCCCCAATTGTTATGAGTTCTGCCGATTTTTGTGAAGTTTTAAAAGAAAAATTTTTTCCAAAACATTTTAAACTGCAACTTGTTTCTTCTTAAAATTTTTAAAAGTCCAAAAATTGGGTTTAAATATCATTATCGGGAAATCGTCTTCTGAATCTGTGCCATCCACCAATTCAGCCATAGTTCTGAATTTCCTCATCAGTTAATTTTAAAAATGAAAATTTTTTCTCTGTGAAAACATTTTGAAACTGCTAATTGTTTCCCAGAATGTTTAAAACCCAAAAATGTTTAAAGAAATATGATATGATTAAGAAAATGGACTAGAGCCACGTGTATGCAAAATTTGCTTTTAACCGGCAGATCCGCCTTTAGACGGTGTTCAATTTTCACCGGCTACAAACAAAGTTTTGCTAAGAACTTAACAATAAAGCACAAAACATAAAAGAATATATATTTACCTATATGAAAAAATTTTTGTTCACGCAAATCATGAATTTTAACGATTTTATACTATTTTAAAAACCCCCCCAAAAAAAACTTTGTCAAAAAATTATTTTACACATTTTCAAAAGATTTGCAAAATTTCAAAAATGACGAATGCTTACTGTAATTTGTTTCAATAAGAGAATTGTGTTGTTGTCTGCTGATATTTACCGTTGGAATAGAGATTTGAAATATAAGAGCTGCATAGCAACATATTAATTATACACCGTCTAAAGGCAGGCTCGCCGGTTACAGGGTTAAATATGCTAAACCAGTTATCTGATGCATTTCGATATCGATTGCTTAATGTGTAAATACAAGAAAATTGACTTTATACCTAAATATAAGATTACGGAATTCTTCCAAATGCACTGCCATTATACCGTTATGGCTTTATGTTAACTTCAGTTTGTTAAAGAAGGTTTATTAACTTAAATATGTTAAACCAGGTATTTGAAGCATTTCGATATCGATTGCTTAATGCATATATAAAAGAAAATCGACTTTATACCTAAATATAAGACTACGGAATTCTTCCAAATGTACTGTCGTTATGCCGCCATGGCTTTATATCAACTTCAATACCTTAAAGAAGGTTAATAAACTTAAATTGGTTAAACTAATGATTTGAAGCATTTCGATATCGATAGCTAAATGTGTATGTAAAAAAAAAATCGAATTTATACCTAAACATAAGATTACGGAATTCTTCCAACTGTACTGTCGTTATGCCGCCATGTCTTTATGTCACCTTCATTACGCTAAAGAAGGCTAATTAACTTAAATATGTTAAACTAATGATTTGAAGCATTTCGTTATCGATCGCTAAATGTGTATATACAACAAAATCGACTTTATACCTAACTATAAGATTACGGAATTCTTCTGCATGCACTGTCGTTATTCCGCCATGGCTTTATAACACCTTCCTTACGTTAAAGAAGGTTAACGAACTTAAATATGTTAAACTAATGATTTGAAACATTTCGATATCGATTGCTAAATGTGTATATACAAGAAAATCGACTTTATACATAAATATAAGATTACGGAATTCTTCTAAATACACTGTCGTTATGCCGCCATGGCTTTATATCACCTTCATTACGTTAAAGAAGGTTAACGATCTTAAATATGTTAAACGAATGATTTGAAGCATTTCGATATCGAAAGCTGAAGGCGTATACAAGAAAATCGACTTTTTACCTAAATATAAGTTTACGGAATTCTTCCAAATGAACTGGTGTTATACCGTTTTGGCTTTATGTAAACTTCGGTAAGATAACAAAGGTTAATTAACTTAAATATGTTAAACTAATGATTTGAAGCATTTCGATATCGATTGCTAAATGTGTATATACAACAAAATCGACTTTATACATAAATATACGATAACGGAATTCTTCTAAATGCACTGCCGTTATGCCGCCATGGCTTTATATCACCTTCATTACGTTAAAGAAGGTTAACTAACTTAAATATGTTAAACCATTATTAGAAGCATTTCGATATCGATTGCTAAATTTGTATATACAACAAAATCGATTTTATACCTAAATATAAGATTACGAAATTCTTCCAAATGTACTGTCGTTATGCCGCCATGGCTTTATATCGACTTCAATACGTTAAAGAAGGTTAACGATCTTAAATATGTTAAACGAATGATTTGAAGCATTTCGATATCGATAGCTAAAGGAGTATAGAAGAAAATCGACTTTATACCTAAATATAAGATTACGGAATTCTTCCAAATGCACTGCCGTTATACCGTTATGGCTTTACGTAAGCTTCAGTAAGAAAAAGAAGGTTAATTAACTTAAATATGTTAATCTAATGATTTGAAGCATCTCGATATCGATTGCTAAATGTGTATATACAACAAAATCGACATTATACCTAAATATAAGTTTACGGAATTCTTCCAAATGCACTGGCGTTATACCGTTATGGCTTTATGTAAACTTCAGTCAGAGAAAGAAGGTTAATTTACTTAAATATGTTAAACTAATGATTTGAAGCACTTCGATATCGATTGCTAAATGCGTAAATACAAGAAAATTGACTATATACCTAAATATAAGATTACGGAATTCTTCTACATGCACTGTCGTTATGCCGCCATGGCTTTATATCACCTTCATTACGTTAAAGAAGGTTAATTAACTTAAATATGTTAAACTAATGATTTGAAGATTTTCGATATCGATTGCTAAATGCGTAAATACAAGAAAATCGACTATATACCTAAATATAAGATTACGGTATTCTTCTACATGCACTGTCGTTATGCCGCCATGGCTTTATATCACCTTCATTACGTTAAAGAAGGTTAACTAACTTAAATATTTTAAACTAATGATTTGAAGCATTTCAATATCGATTGCTAAATGTGTATGTACAACAAAATCGACTTTATACCTAAATGTAAGATTACGAAATTCTTCCAAATGTACTGTCGTTAAGCCGCCGTGGCTTTATATCGACTTCAATACGTTAAAGAAGGTTAATTAACTTAAATATGTTAAACTAATGATTTGAAGCATTTCGATATCGATTGCTAGATGTGTATATACAACAAAATCGACTTTATACCCAAATATAAGATTACGGAATTCTTCTAAATGCACTGTCGTTATGCCGCCATGGCTTTATATCACCTTCATTACGTTAAAGAAGGTTAACTAACTTAAATATTTTAAACTAATGATTTGAAGCATTTCAATATCGATTGCTAAATGTGTATGTACAACAAAATCGACTTTATACCTAAATGTAAGATAACGGAATTCATATAAATGTACTGCCGTTATACCGTTATGGCTTTATGTAAACTTTAGTAAGATAAAGAAGGTTAATTAACATAAATATGCTAAACCAGTTATCTGATGCATTTCGATATCAATTGCTTAATGTGTAAATACAAGAAACTCGACTTTATACCTAAATATAAGATTACGGAATTCTTCCAAATGCAGTGCCGTTATACCGTTATGGCTTTATGTACACTTCAGTGAGAAAAATAAGGTTAATTAACTTAAGTATGTTAAACTAATGAGTTGAAGCATTTCAATATCGATTGCTAAATGTGTATATACAACAAAATCGACTTTATACCCAAATATATGATTACGGAATTCTTCTAAATGCACTGTCGTTATGCCGCCATGGCTTTATATCACCTTCATTACGTTAAAGAAGGTTAACTAACTTAAATATTTTAAACTAATGATTTGAAGCATTTCAATATCGATTGCTAAATGTGTATGTACAACAAAATCGACTTTATACCTAAATATAAGATTACGGAATTCTTCTAAATGCACTGCCGCTATGCCGCCATGGCTTTATGCCAACATCCGTTCGTTAAAGAAGGTTAATTAACTTAAATATGTTAATCTAATGATTTGAAGCATCTCGATATCGATTGCTAAATGTGTATATACAACAAAATCGACATTATACCTAAATATAAGTTTACGGAATTCTTCCAAATGCACTGGCGTTATACCGTTATGGCTTTATGTAAACTTCAGTCAGAGAAAGAAGGTTAATTTACTTAAATATGTTAAACTAATGATTTGAAGCACTTCGATATCGATTGCTAAATGCGTAAATACAAGAAAATTGACTATATACCTAAATATAAGATTACGGAATTCTTCTACATGCACTGTCGTTATGCCGCCATGGCTTTATATCACCTTCATTACGTTAAAGAAGGTTAATTAACTTAAATATGTTAAACTAATGATTTGAAGATTTTCGATATCGATTGCTAAATGCGTAAATACAAGAAAATCGACTATATACCTAAATATAAGATTACGGTATTCTTCTACATGCACTGTCGTTATGCCGCCATGGCTTTATATCACCTTCATTACGTTAAAGAAGGTTAACTAACTTAAATATTTTAAACTAATGATTTGAAGCATTTCAATATCGATTGCTAAATGTGTATGTACAACAAAATCGACTTTATACCTAAATGTAAGATTACGAAATTCTTCCAAATGTACTGTCGTTAAGCCGCCGTGGCTTTATATCGACTTCAATACGTTAAAGAAGGTTAATTAACTTAAATATGTTAAACTAATGATTTGAAGCATTTCGATATCGATTGCTAGATGTGTATATACAACAAAATCGACTTTATACCCAAATATAAGATTACGGAATTCTTCTAAATGCACTGTCGTTATGCCGCCATGGCTTTATATCACCTTCATTACGTTAAAGAAGGTTAACAAAGCTTAAATATTTTAAACTAATGATTTGAAGCATTTCAATATCGATTGCTAAATGTGTATGTACAACAAAATCGACTTTATACCTAAATGTAAGATAACGGAATTCATATAAATGTACTGCCGTTATACCGTTATGGCTTTATGTAAACTTTAGTAAGATAAAGAAGGTTAATTAACATAAATATGCTAAACCAGTTATCTGATGCATTTCGATATCAATTGCTTAATGTGTAAATACAAGAAACTCGACTTTATACCTAAATATAAGATTACGGAATTCTTCCAAATGCAGTGCCGTTATACCGTTATGGCTTTATGTACACTTCAGTGAGAAAAATAAGGTTAATTAACTTAAGTATGTTAAACTAATGATTTGAAGCATTTCGATATCGATTGCTAAATGTGTATATACAACAAAATCGACTTTATACCCAAATATATGATTACGGAATTCTTCTAAATGCACTGTCGTTATGCCGCCATGGCTTTATATCACCTTCATTACGTTAAAGAAGGTTAACTAACTTAAATATTTTAAACTAATGATTTGAAGCATTTCAATATCGATTGCTAAATGTGTATGTACAACAAAATCGACTTTATACCTAAATATAAGATTACGGAATTCTTCTAAATGCACTGCCGCTATGCCGCCATGGCTTTATGCCAACTTCCGTTCGTTAAAGAAGGTTAATTAACTTAAATATGTTAAACTAATGATTTGAAGCATTTCGATATCGATTGCTAAATGTGTATGTACAACAAAATCGACTTTATACCTAAATATAAGAAAAGCGGAATTCATATAAATATACTGCCGTTATGCCGTGATGGCTTTATGTAAACTTCAGTAAGATTAAGAAGGTTAATTAACTTAAATATGTGGGGTTGAGCAACGCTGTGGGGTTGAGCAACTCTGAAACCCTTTTTCGCATAAAGCGCAAGTTTCGAACAACAAACAACACTTGTCGAGTAAACGCGTAGCCGTGCGCATGTGACGGATCTATCTGCAGACAACCGAAAAACACAACTATCAACCTCTTTTTTCTCTTTTTATAACTATGTATCTTAATCGTGTAAATGTAAAGTAATCGTAAATAGTTTTTTGTAATATTTATCCGCATTATAAAATAAAAAACTTTTATATTCCAACGTGTGAAACAATAGAAAATCGCAAACGTGAATTTTATTCGAATAAAGGAAAAACGCCTCTGTAAGTGCGTGGGTATAATCCCCACATATTTTGGGGGCTCGGACGGAAAAAAGAATTTTTTTTTTTTTTACATGAACCGATAGTGCGAAAAGTGTTTGTTTAAATTACCGCATTTATATACGCCGCCGCGAATAAGTTGATCGCTATAATTTTCATTAGAAATCAAAAATTAAAGCGTAAAATAGCAACTATGACGAGTTTGCAGAAATTTGAATTTGTACGAGCGAGGCTGCGTACAGCCCGAAAAGAAAGCATAAACGCTCTGCACAAATTTGTATTCGAAGAAGATGGCGACAGATCGAGCAGGCAACGTTTGCGAGAATTTATAGGATTCCAATTCGACGAAAACGACGACCGCTGCAAACAGAAGTTTGCATACATCGAAAACAATTTGACGGCCAATGATATAAATTCAATTTGTAACGTATTGGGTTTAAGTGGCAATGTAGCCGATGTGAAGCTGCATATTTTTCGAAATTTGCACAATGCGACATTGTTATGTGCTGCAGCAGAAAGCGACGAGAAAAGCGACGACGAAGACGAAGGTGAAGTTGACGACGACAGCGAAAATAATGACGTAGATATTATGCGTAGCTTTGACGAAACAGCAGCGAGTAATATCATTTTCGAATCACCTCAACGAACGAATGCGGTAAGCAGCGCGAATAACCAAACGCAGAAGAGAAATGCAGAGAAGAACGTTGAGCTTGGCGAGAGAGCAGTTACAAAAACAACTACATCGGTAGCGCCGACACAAATGTCACGATTTGCAATCAACTTTAGAGACGTCGAAGATTCTGTTCGACATTTTGACGGCAGCGAAAATATTTCTGTTGAAGTATAGTTAAGCGATTTTGAAGAGACAGCAATTTTAATGGGTTGGGATGAACTACAAATGTTTATATTTGCAAAAAAATCATTACGCGGTTTGGCTAAGTTATTTATCCAAAGCGAACGGGGAATAACATCTTGGCAAAAACTAAAATCGGCATTAGCAGAAGAGTTCAAAACAATTGAAAACAGTGCGCAGATACACAAACAACTTACTTGTAGAAAAATAAAAAAGGATGAAAGTGTGCAAGAATATTTTTTGTATATGAAACAATTAGCAATGCGTGGTAACGTTGAAAACAATGCATTGATACAATACGTGATCGATGGTATAAGTGATTTGAATTTAAATAAAACAGTGTTATATGGTGCATCAGACTTAAAACAATTTAAAGAAAAACTAAAAGTGTATGAATCGATTCGGAAAAATAACAAAGAAAGTTTTGAAGTGAAATCATATGAAAATAAATTGGCTAAATACGATAGTAAAACCATAACTTGTTTTAATTGTGGTACAAAAGGGCACAAAAGCTCAGAGTGCAAAGACAAAGCGAAGGGCACCAAGTGTTTCCAGTGCAAAAAATTTGGCCATATTTCAAAAGACTGCTCACAAGTTGAAAATAAAAACGAAAAATGTAATACTCGTTTGTGTGCCAAAAGCAGTATTATGAACAAAGAAGTGTTTATCGATCGAAAGAAATACTATTGCTTATTGGATACGGGAAGTAAATTTAATTTAATTACGGATAATGTTTTCAAGTCGCTACGAGAACCTGTGTTGAAAAAAACAAACATTTGTTTAATAGGTTTTGGTGAACGTACGGCAGGTAATAATATCAAACCAATTGGAGAACTTAGTATTGATATAAGTATTGAAAATCAAGATTTTTGTTTAAATTTTTTGGTGGTCCAATCAAAATTAATGGACATTGACGTAGTGATCGGCGAAGATTTTTGTTTGCAAGCAGATATACAAATAAATCGCGATGGACTTTCTATTCGAAAAATTCCTTATGACAATGTAGAAAACGTTTTTAATATGATGCAAGTGGACTCGGTAGTAGACAATTTTGATATTGATGAAACAAATAGTGTGGAAGCGAAAGAAAAAGTGCGTAATATGGTATGCGAATATAAGCCGAATAAGTGCAAATCAACAAATGTGCAAATGAATATCGTTTTAAGTGATGAAACTCCAATATCGTTTAGACCGCGTAGACTGCCACTAACACAAAGAAGCATTGTTGATGATCAAATAGGTCAGTGGATCAAAGACGGCATAATTGAAAATTCAAATTCGGATTTTAGTAGTCCGGTGGTTTTAGTAAAAAAAAGAGACGGTAGTCCAAGATTGTGTGTATATTATAGACAATTAAATAAAGTAATTGTAAAAGATAGATTTCCGTTACCTTTGATTGAAGACCAGCTAGACCGATTGCAAAACGCAAAAATATTTAGCACAATTGACTTAAAAAATGGATTTTTCCATGGGCAATGTCTGAATCTAGCCGCAAATACACGTCATTCGTTACACATGGCGGACAGTATCAGTTTTTAAAAGTTCCATTTGGCTTGTCGAACTCTCCGGGTGTTTTCCAAAGACATGTCAATGCAATTTTCCGTGATTTAATGCGTAAGGGGATAGCACTCCCTTACATAGACGACATAATCGTACCAGCCATGAACGAAAATGATGCAGTGCGTAATTTAGAAGAAGTGTTGAATCAGTGTAAAGACTATGGACTTGTAATTAATTGGAAAAAATGTCAATTTTTAAAAAAGCGAGTAGAATTTTTGGGTCATGTGATTGAAAATCAAAAAATTTCACCATCTCCAAATAAAATCGAAGCTTTAGTTAAGTACCCATTGCCGAAAAATTTAAAACAATTACAAAGTTTCCTGGGTTTAGCCGGATACTTTCGGAAATTTGTACCATCATTTGCGTTAATTTCCAAACCATTATCTGATCTGACGAAACAAGGTAAAAAGTTCCAAATAAATCGATACGAGATAGCTGCAATTAATTTACTGAAGAAAATTCTGAGCGAAAAACCGGTGTTAGGTATATTCAATCAGAAGTATGAAACTGAAGTTCATACAGACGCTTCCGCTGACGGCTATGGTGCCGTATTACTGCAAAAACTACCAGATGACAACGAATTACATCCAATTTATTACATGAGCAAAAAGACGTCTGAAGCTGAACGTAAGTATTCCAGTCACGAATTAGAAATATTAGCTGTAATAGAAGCGCTGAAAAAGTTTCGAGTGTACCTTTTGGGTATACACTTTAAACTAATAACTGATTGTAACGCTTTAACAAAAACACTTGAGAAAAAGGATTTGAATACAAGAGTCGCGCGATGGATCCTTTTTCTGCAAGAATACGATTATAAAGTAGAACATCGATCTGGAAGTCGAATGAGGCACGTTGACGCTCTTAGCCGCAATCCAATAATGATGATAAGCGATAACGATTTTCTTGTTTGCTTACGACGTGCACAAGAACACGACGAAGAACTAAATACGATAAAGCAAATTCTACAAGAAAAACAAAGTTACAACGACTATTTTGAAAAAGGTGGTATTCTTCACAAAATAGTCAACGATATCGAATTATTCGTAGTACCCAAAAGCATGCAAAGAGAGATAATTCGACGCGCTCATGAAAAGGGGCACTTTGCTATTAAAAAAACAAAAGATTTGATTTGTCAAGAATTTTTTATTCCAAAGCTTGAAGAGAAAATAAAAATGCATATCGACAATTGTGTAGCATGCATTGTGTCAAATAGAAAATTGGGTAAAAAAGAAGGTGAATTGCATCCACTTCATAAAGGAGCAAATCCTCTTTACACGTATCACGTAGATTTTCTTGGTCCACTAGAGTCAACCAATAAACCCTATAAACATATATTCGCCGTAATTGATTCGTTTACGAAATTCGCTTGGTTATACCCAACAAAGACGACTTCATCACACGAAGCTATCAGCCGTTTGAAAATACAAAGTACAACATTCGGAAATCCAATGCACATAATCACAGACCGTGGATCAGCTTTCACGTCTGACGATTTTCGGCGTTATTGTGAAGACGAGAACATTAAACATGTTAAAATAACGACTGGCTTGCCGCGCGCCAATGGTCAAATAGAGCGACTAAACACGATTATTATTAATGTTTTAACGAAACTAAGCAAGAATGATCCGACTAAATGGTACAAATTCACAGACAGAGTACAACAAGTAATAAATTCCACTTACAACAGAAGTATTGACATGACACCTTTCGAATTATTAACGGGCGTTAAAATGCGTACAGCTGACGACTTAAACATCAAACAACTCATCGAAGAAGAAATAAGGTCACAACTCCAAGAAGGAAGAGACGAAATACGACAACATGCAAAAGAACAAATATTGAAGATCCAAGCTGAAAACAAAAAGACATATAACCTTAGACGCAAAGAAGCTAACCAATATGCAATAAACGATCTAGTCGCCGTGAAGAGGACGCAATTTGGTGGTGGTCTCAAATTAAAACCAAAATATTTGGGCCCATACCAAATTACTAAAGTCAAAGCTAATAATACCTACGATGTTAAAAAAGTTGGCGTAACCGAAGGTCCAAATCGAACGACGACTTGTGCAGAATTTATGAAGCCATGGTCAAATTTTCATAACGAAGACAACGGCGTTTTCGAGGTCGAAAACAATGCAGGATGGCCGAGTTGTGGGGTTGAGCAACGCTGTGGGGTTGAGCAACGCTGAAACCCTTTTTCGCATAAAGCGCAAGTTTCGAACAACAAACAACACTTGTCGAGTAAACGCGTAGCCGTGCGCATGTGACGGATCTATCTGCAGACAACCGAAAAACACAACTATCAACCTCTTTTTTCTCTTTTTAAAACTATGTATCTTAATCGTGTAAATGTAAAGTAATCGTAAATAGTTTTTTGTAATATTTATCCGCATTATAAAATAAAAAACATTTATATTCCAACGTGTGAAACAATAGAAAATCGCAAACGTGAATTTTATTCGAATAAAGGAAAAACTCCTCTGTAAGTGCGTGGGTATAATCCCCACAAATATGCTAAACCAGTTATTTGACGCATTTCGATATCGATTGCAAAATGTGTATATACAAGAAAATCGAATTTATGCCTAAATATGAGACTACGGAATTCTTCCAAATGCAGTGCCGTTATGGCTTTATGTCAACTTCAGTTCGCTAAAGGAGGTTTATTAACTTAAATATGTTAAACCAGTTATCTGAAGCATTTCCATATCGATTGCGAAATGTATATATACAAGAAAATCGACTTTATACCTAACTATAAAATTATAACATTACGGAATTCTTCTAAATGCACTCTCGTTATGCCGCCATGGCTTTATATCACCTTCATTACGTTAAAGAAGGTTAACGAACTTAAATATGTTAAACTAATGATTTGAAGCATTTCGATATCGATTGCTAAATGTGTATATACAAGAAAATCGACTTTATACATAAATATAAGATTACGGAATTCTTCTAAAGGCACTGTCGTTATGCCGCCATGGCTTTATATCACCTTCATTACGTTAAAGAAGGTTAACGATCTTAAATATGTTAAACGAATGATTTGAAACATTTCGATATCGATAGCTAAATGTGTATAGAAGAAAATCGACTTTTTACCTAAATATAAGTTTACGGAATTCTTCCAAATGCACTGGTGTTATACCGTTTTGGCTTTAGGTAAACTTCAGTAAGATAACGAAGGTTAATTAACTTAAATATGTTAAACTAATGATTTGAAGCATTTCGATATCGATTGCTAAATGTGTATATACAACAAAATCGACTTTATACATAAATATACGATAGCGGAATTCTTCTAAATGCACTGCCGTTATGCCGCCATGGCTTTATATCACCTTCATTAAGTTAAAGAAGGTTAACTAACTTAAATATGTTAAACTTATGATTTGAAGCATTTCGATATCGATAGCTAAATGTGTATATACAAGAAAATCGACTTTATACCTAAATATAAGTTTACGGAATTCTTCCAAATGCACTGGCGATATACCGTTTTGGCTTTATGTAAACTTCAGTAAGATAACGAAGGTTAATTAATTTAAATATGTTAAACTAATGATTTGAAGCATTTCGATATCGATTGCTACATGTGTTTATACAAGAAAATCGACTTTATACCTAAATATAAGATTACGGAATTCTTCTAAATGCACTGTCGTTATGCCGCCATGGCTTTATATCACCTTCAATACGTTAAAGAAGGTTAATTAACTTAAATATGTTAAACTAATGATTTGAAGCATTTCGATATCGATAGCTAAATGCGTATATACAAGAAAATCGGCTTTATACCTAAATATAAGATTACGGAATTCTTCTAAATGCACTGCCGTTATACCGTTAAGGCTTTATGTAGACTTCAGTATGCTAAAAAATGTTTATTAACTTAATATGTTAAACTAATGATTTGAAGCATTTCGGTATCGATTGCTAAATGTGTATATACAAGAAAATCGACTTTATACCTAATATAAGATTACGGAATTCTTCTAAATGCACTATCGTTATGCCGCCATGGCTTTGTATCAACTTCAATACGTTAAAGAAGGTTAACTAACTTAAATATGTTAAACTAATGATTTGAAGCATTTCGATATCGCTTGCTAAATGTGTATGTAAAAGAAAATCGAATTTATACCTAAATATAAGATTACGGAATTCTTCTAAATGCACTGTCGTTATGCCGCCATGGCTTTATATCACCTTCATTACGTTAAAGAAGGTTAACTAACTTAAATATGTTAAACGAATGATTTGAAGCATTTCGATATCGCTTGCTAAATGTGTATATAAAAGAAAATCGACTTTATACCTAAATATAAGATTACGGAATTCTTCTAAATGCACTGCCGTTATGCCGCTATGGCTTTAAGCCAACTTCCGTTCCTTAAAGAAGGTTTATTAACTTAAATATGTTAAACTAATGATTTGAAGCATTTCGATATCGATAGCTAAATGCGTATATACAAGAAAATCGACTTTATACCTAAATATAAGATTACGGAATTCTTCTAAATGCACTGCCGTTATACCGCTAAGGCTTTATATCAACTTCAATATTAACTTCTATACTCATTTAGCAAGCGATATCGAAATGCTTCAAATCATTAGTTTTACATATTTAAGTTAGTTAACCTTCTTTAACGTATTGAAGTTGATATAAAGCCATAACGACAGTACATTTGGAAGAATTCCGTAATATTATATTTAGGTATAAAGTCGATTTTCTTTTATATACACATTTAGATATCGATATCGAAATGCTTCAAATCATTCGTTTAACATATTTAAGTTAGTTAACCTTCTTTAACGTAATGAAGGTGATATAAAGCCATGGCGGCATAACGACAGTGCATTTAGAAGAATTCCGTAATCTTATGTTTAGGTATAAATTCGATTTTCTTTTACATACACATTTAGCAAGCGATATCGAAATGCTTCAAATTATTAGTTTAACATATTTAAATTAATTAACTTTCTTTATCGTATTGAAGTTGATATAAAGCCATAACGACAGTACATGTGGAAGAATTCCGTAAGCTTATATTTAGGTATAAAGTCGATTTTCTTGTATTTACACATTTAGCTATAGATATCGAAATGCTTCAAATCATTAGTTTAACATATTAAGTTAATAAACATTTTTTAGCATACTGAAGCCTACATAAAGCCTTAACGGTATAACGGCAGTGCATTTAGAAGAATTCCGTAATGTTTTAATTTTATATTTAGGTAAAAAGTCCATTTTCTTGTATATACACATTTAGCTATCGATATCGAAATGCTTCAAATCATTAGTTTAACATATTTAAGTTAGTTAACCTTCTTTAACGTAATGAAGGTGATATAAAGCCATGGCGGCATAACGACAGTGCATTTAGAAGAATTCCGTAATCTTATATTTAGGTATAAAGTCGATTTTGTTGTATATACGCATTTAGCTATCGATATCGAAATGCTTCAAATAATTGGTTTAGCATATTTAAGTTAATTAACCTTCTTTATCTTACTGAAGTTTACATAAAGCGTATATACACAGCGTATATACACATTTAGCTATCGATATCGAAATGCTTCAAATCATTAGTTTAACATATTTAAGTTAATTATTCTTCTTTTTCTTACTGAAGTTTACATAAAGCCATAACGGTATAACGGCTGTGCATTTGGAAGAATTCCGTAATCTTATATCTAGGAATAAAGTCGATTTTGTTGTATATACACATTTAGCAATAGATATCGAGATGGTTCAACTCATTAGTTTAACATATTTAAGTTAATAAACCTTTTTTAACGATCTGAAGTTTGCATATAGCCATGGCGGCATAACGGTAGTGCATGTAGAAGAATTGCGTAATCTTATATTTAGGTATAAAGTTGATTTTCTGGTATATACACATTTAGCTACCGATATCAAAATGCTTCAAATCATTAGTTTAACATATTAAGTTAATAAATATTTTTTAGCTTACTGAAGTCTACATAAAGCCTTAACGGTTTAACGGCAGTGCATTTAGAAGAATTCCAAAATGTTATAATTTTATATTTAGGTATATAGTCGATTTTCTTGTATTTACACATTTAGCAATCGATATCGAAAATCTTCAAATCATTAGTTTAACATATTTAAGTTAATTAACCTTCTTTAACGTAATGAAGGTGATATAAAGCCATGGCGGCATAACGACAGTGCATTTAGAAAAATTCCGTAATCTTATATTTAGGTATAAGTTCGATTTTGTTGTATATAGGCATTTAGCAATCGATATCGAAATGCTTCATATAACTGGTTTAGCATATTTAGGTTAATTAACCCCCTCTACCTTACTGAAGTTTACATAAAGCCATAACGGCATAACGGCAGTATGTTTGGCTGAATTCCGTAATCTTTTATTTAGGTATAAAATCGATTTTCTTGTACATCCACATTTAGCAATCAATATCGAAATGCTTCAAACCATTAGTTTAGTATATTTAAGTAAATTAACCTTCTTTAACGTACTGAAATTTATATAAAGCCATAACGGCATAACGGCAGTGTATTTCGAAGAATTCCGTAATCTTATATTTAGATATGGAGCCGAATTTGTTGTATATACGCATTTAGCAATCGATATCGAAATGCTTCAAATAACTGGTTTAGCATATTTAGGTTAATTAACCTTCTTTATCTTACTGAAGTTCACACAAAGCCTTAACGGTATAACTGCAGTGCATTTAGAAGAATTCCGTAATCTTATATTTAAGTATAAAGACGATCTTGTTGTATATACTCATTTAGCGATCGATATCGAAATGCTTCAAATCATAAGTTTAATATATTTAAGTTAGTAAAGCTTCTTTAACGCACTGAAGTTAACATAAAGCCATGGCGGCATAACGGCAGTGCATGTAGAAGAATTCCGTAATCTTATATTTAAGTATAAAGTCGATTTTGTTGTATATACACATTTAGCAATCGATACCGAAATGCTTCAAATCATTAGTTTACTATATTTAAGTTAATTAAACATCTTTATTTTACTGAAGTCTATAAAAGCCTTAACGGCATAACGGCAGTGCATTTAGAAGAATTACGTAATCTTATATTTAGATATAAAGCCGAATTTGTTGTATATACGCATTTAGCAATCGATATCGAAATTCTTCAAATCATTAGTTTAACATATTTAAAATAATTAACCTTCTTTAACGTAATGAAGGTGATGTAAAGCCATGGCGGTATAACGGCAGTGCATTTAGAAGAATTACGTTATCTTATATTTAGGTATAAAGTCGGTTTTCTTGTATATACACATTTAGCAATCGATAGCAAAATGCTTCAAATCATAAGTTTTACATATTTAAGTTAATTAACCTTCTTTAACTTACTGAAGTTTACATAAAGCCATAACGGTATAACGGCAGTGCATTTGGATGAATTCCGTAATCTTATATTAAGGTAAAAAGTCGGTTTTGTTGTATATACACATTTAGCAATCGATATCGAAATGCTCCATCTCATAAGTTTAACATATTTAAGTTAATAAACCTTCTTTAACGATCTGAAGTTGGCATATGGCCATGGCGGCATAACGGCAGTGCATGTAGAAGAATTCCGTAATTTCATATTTAGGTATAAAGTCGATTTTCTTGTATATATGCATTTAGCTATCGATATCGAAATGCTTCAAATCATTAGTTTAACATATTAAGATAATAAACGCTTTTTAGCTTACTGAAGTCTACATAAAGCCTTAACGGTATAACGCCAGTGCATTTAGAATAATTCCGTAAAGTTATAATTTTATTTTTAGGTATAAAGTCGATTTTCTTTTATTTACACATTTAGCAATCGATATCGAAATGCTTCAAACCATTAGTTTAACATATTTAAAATAATTAACCTTCTTTAACGTATTGAAGGTGATATAAAGCCATGTCGGCATAACGGCAGTACATGTGGAAGAATTCCGTAATCTTATATTTAGGTATAAAGTCGATTTTCTTGTATATATATATTTCGCAATCGATATCGAAATGCTTCAGATAACTGGTTTAACATATTTAAGTTAATAAACCTCCTTTAGCGAACTGAAGTTGACATATTTAGGTATAAAGTCGATTTTGTTGTACATACACATTTAGCAATCGATATCGAAATGCTTCAAATCATTAGTTTAGCATATTTAAGTAAATTAACCTTCTTTGACGTACTGAAATTTATATAAAGCCATAACGGCATAACGGCAGTGTATTTCGAAGAATTCCGTAATCTTATATTTAGATATAAAGCCAAATTTTTTGTATATACGCATTTAGCAATCGATATTGAAATTCTTCAAATCATTAGTTTAACATATTTAAAATAATTAACCTTCTTTAACGTAATGAAGGTGATATAAAGCCATGGAGGCCTAACGACAGTGCATTTAGAAGAATTCCGTAATCTTATATTTAGGTATAAATTCGGTTTTGTTGTATATACGCATTTAACAATCGATATCGAAATGCTTCAAATAACGATATTTAGGTTAATTAGCCTTCTTTATCTTACTGAAGTTTACATAAAGCCATAACGGCATAACGGCAGTATATTTGGGTGAATTCCGTAAGCTTTTATTTAGGTATAAAATCGATTTTCTTGTACATACACATTTAGCAATCGATATCGAAATGCTTCAAATCATTAGTTTAACATATTTAAGTTAATTAACCTTCCTTACCGTAATGAAGGTTATATAAAGCCATGGCGGCATAACGACAGTGCATGTAGAAGAATTCCGTAATCTTATATTTTGGTATATAGTCGATTTTCTTGTATTTACACATTTAGCAATCGATATCGAAAATCTTCAAATCATTAATTTAACATATTTAAGTTAATTAACCTTCTTTAACGTAATGAAGGTGATATAAAGCCATGGCGACATAACGACAGTGCATTTAGAAAAATTCCGTAATCTTATATTTAGTTATAAGTTCGATTTTGTTGTATATAGGCATTTAGCAATATCGAAATGCTTCATATAACTGGTTTAGCATATTTAGGTTAATTAACCTTCTTTATCTTACTGAAGTTTACATAAAGCCATAACGGCATAACGGCAGTATGTTTGAGAGAATTCCGTAATTTTTTATTTAGGTATAAAATCGATTTTCTTGTACATACACATTTAGCAATCAATATCGAAATGCTTCAAATCATTAGTTTAGCATATTTAAGTAAATTAAATTTCTTTAACGTACTGAAATTTATATAAAGCTACAACGGCATAACGGCATAACGGCAGTGTATTTCGAAGAATTCCGTAATCTTATATTTAGATATAAAGCCGAATTTGTTGTAAATACGCATTTAGCAATCGATATCGAAATTGTTCAAATCATTAGTTTAACATATTTAAAATAATTAACCTTCTTTAACGTAATGAAGGTGATATAAAGCCATGGCGGCCTAACGACAGTGCATTTAGAAGAATTCCGTAATCTTATATTTAGGTATAAATTCGATTTTGTTGTATATACGCATTTAGCAATCGAAATCGAAATGCTTCAAATAACTGGTTTAGCATATTTAGGTTAATTAACCTTCTTTATCTTACTGAAGTTTACATAAAGCCATAACGGCAGTATATTTGGGTGAATTCCGTAAGCTTTTATTTAGGTATAAAATCGATTTTCTTGTACATACACATTTAGCAATCGATATCGAAATGCTCAAATCATTAGTTTAACATATTTGAGTAAACTAAACTTCTTTAACGTACTGAAATTTATATAAAGCCATAACAGCATAGCGGCAGTGCATTTAGAAGAATTACGTTATCTTGTATTTAGGTATAAAGTCGATTTTCTTGTATATACGCATATAGCAATCGATATCGACATGCTTCAAATCATTAGTTTAACATATTTAAGTTAATAAACCTTCTTTAACGCACTGAAGTCTTCATAAAGCCTTAACGAAATAACTGCAGTGCATTAGAAGAATTCCGTAATCTTATATTTAGGTATAAAGCCGAATTTGATGTATATACGCATTTAGCAATCGATATCGAAATTCTTCAAATCATTAGTTTAACATATTTAAAATAATTAACCTTCTTTAACGTAATGAAGGTGATGTAAAGCCATGGCGATATAACGGCAGTGCATTTAGAAGAATTACGTTATCTTATATTTAGGTATAAAGTCGATTTTCTTGTATATACGCATTTAGCAATCGATATCGACATGTTTCAAATCATTAGTTTAACATATTTAAGTTAATAAACCTTCTTTAACGCACTGAAGTCTTCATAAAGGCTTAACGGTATAACTGCAGTGCATTTAGAAGAATTCCGTAATCTTATATTTAGGTATAAAGTCGGTTTTAGTGTATATACTCATTTAGCAATCGATATCGAAATGCTTCAAATCATTAGTTTAATATGTATATTTAAGTTAATAAAGCTTCTTTAACGCACTGAAGTTAACATAAAGCCATGGCGGCATAACGGCAGTGCATGTAGAAGAATTCCGTAATCTTATATTTAAGTATAAAGTCGATTTTGTTGTATATACACATTTAGCAATCGATATCGTAATGCTTCAAATCATTAGTTTACTATATTTAAGTTAATTAAACATCTTTATCTTACTGAAGTTCACATAAAGCCTTAACGGTATAACTGCAGTGCATTTAGAAGAATTCCGTAATCTTATATTTAAGTATAAAGTCGATTTTGCTGTATATACTCATTTAGCGATCGATATCGAAATGCTTCAAATCATTAGTTTAATATATTTAAGTTAATAAAGCTTCTTTAACTTACTGAAGTTAACATAAAGCCATGGCGGCATAACGGCAGTGCATGTAGAAGAATTCCGTAATCTTATATTTAAGTATAAATTCGATTTTGTTGTATATACACATTTAGCAATCGATATCGAAATGCTTCATATCATTAGTTAACTATATTTAAGTTAATTAAACATCTTTATTTTACTGAAGTCTATAAAAGCCTTAACGGCATAACGGCAGTGCATTTAGAAGAATTACGTAATCTTATATTTAGATATAAAGCCGAATTTGTTGTATATACGCATTTAGCAATCGATATCGAAATTCTTCAAATCATTAGTTTATAATATTTAAAGTTAATAAAGCTTCTTTAACGAATGAAGTTAACATAAAGCCATGGCGGCATAACGGCAGTGCATGTAGAAGAATTCCGTAATCTTATATTTAGGTATAAAGTCGATTTTCTTGTATATACACATTTAGCAATCGATATCGAATGCTTCAAATCATTAGTTTATTATATTTAAGTTAATAAACCTTCTTTAACGCACTGAAGTCTTCATAAAGCCTTAACGGTATAACTGCAGTGCATTTAGAAGAATTCCGTAATCTTAAATTTAGGTATAAAGTCGGTTTTATTCTATGTATATACTCATTTAGCAATCGATATCGAAATGCTTCAAATCATTAGTTTAATATATTTAAGTTAATAAAGCTTCTTTAACGCACTGAAGTTAACATAAAGCCATGGCGGCATAACGGCAGTGCATGTAGAAGAATTCCGTAATCTTATATTTAAGTATAAAGTCGATTTTGTTGTTTATACACATTTAGCAATCGATATCGTAATGCTTCAAATCATTAGTTTACTATATTTAAGTTAATTAAACATCTTTATTTTACTGAAGTCTACAAAAGCCTTAACGGCATAACGGCAGTGCATTTAGAAGAATTACGTAATCTTATATTTAGGTATAAAGTCGATTTTGTTGTATATACTCATTTAGCAATCGATATCGAAATGCTTCAAATCATTAGTTTAAGATATTAAAGTTAATAAAGCTTCTTTAACGCATTGAAGTTAACATAAAGCCATGGCGGCATAACGGCAGTGCATGTAGAAGAATTCCGTAATCTTATATTTAGGTATAAAGTCGATTTTCTTGTATATACACACTTAGCAATCGATATCGAAATGCTTCAAATCATTAGTTTAACATATTCAAGTTAATTAACCCTCTCTGTCTTACTGAAGTCTACATAAAGCCGTAACGGCATAACGGCAGTGCATTTAGAAGAATTCCGTTATCTTATATTTAGGTATAAATTTGATTTTCTTGTATGTATACATTTAGCAAGCGATATCGAAATGCTTCAAATCATTAGTTTACTATATTTAAGTTAATTAACCTTCTTTAACGTATTGAAGTTGATATAAAGCCATGGCGGCATAACGGCAGTGCATTTAGTAGAAGTCCGTAGTCTTATATTTAGGTATAAAGTCGGTTTTCTTGTACACATTTAGCAATCGATAACAAAATGCTTCAAATCATTAGTTTTACATATTTAAGTTAATTAACCTTCTTTATCTTACTGAAGTTTACATAAAGCCATAACGGTATAACGGCAGTGCATTTGGATGAATTCCGTAATCTTATATTAAGGTAAAAAGTCGATTTTGTTGTATATACACATTTAGCAATCGATATCGAAATGATCCATCTCATAAGTTTAACATATTTAAGTTAATAAACCTTCTTTAACGATCTGAAATTGGCATATAGCCATGGCGGCATAACGGCAGTGCATGTAGAAGAATTCTGTAATCTCATATTTAGGTATAAAGTCGATTTTCTTGTATATACGCATTTAGCTATCGATATCGAAATGCTTCAAATCATTAGTTTAACATATTAAGATAATAAACGCTTTTTAGCTTACTGAAGTCTACATAAAGCCTTAACGGTATAACGCCAGTGCATTAAGAATAATTCCGTAAATTTATAATTTTAGTTTTAGGTATAAAGTCGATTTTTTTTGTCTACACATTTAGCAATTGATATCGAAATGCTTCAAACCACTAGTTTAACATATTTAAAATAATTAACCTTCTTTAACGTATTGAAGGTGATATAAAGCCATGGCGGCATAACGGCAGTACATGTGGAAGAATTCCGTAATCTTATATTTAGGTATAAATTTGATTATCTTGTATATATATATTTCGCAATCGATATCGAAATGCTTCAGATAACTGGTTTAACATATTTAAGTTAATAAACCTCCTTTAGCGAACTGAAGTTGACATATTTAGGTATAAAGTCGATTTTGTTGTACATACACATTTAGTAATCGATATCGAAATGCTTCAAATCATTAGTTTAGCATATTTAAGTAAATTAACCTTCTTTAACGCACTGAAATTTATATAAAGCCATAACGGCATAACGGCAGTGTATTTCGAAGAATTCCGTAATCTTATATTTAGATATAAAGCCGAATTTGTTGTATATACGCATTTAGCAATCGATATTGAAATTCTTCAAATCATTAGTTTAACATATTTAAAATAATTAACCTTCTTTAACGCAATGAAGGCGATATAAAGCCATGGCGACATAACGACAGTGCATTTAGAAAAATTCCGTAATCTTATATTTAGGTATAAGTTCGATTTTGTTGTATATAGGCTTTTAGCAATATCGAGATGCTTCATATAACTGGTTTAGCATATTTACATAGGTTAATTAACCTTCTTTATCTTACTGAAGTTTACATAAAGCCATAACGGCATAACGGCAGTATGTTTGAGAAAATTCCGTAATCTTTTATTTAGGTATAAAATCGATTTTCTTGTACATACACATTTAGCAATCAATATCGAAATGCTTCAAATCATTAGTTTAGCATATTTAAGTAAATTAAATTTCTTTAACGTACTGAAATTTATATAAGGCCATAACGGCGTAACGGCAGTGTATTTCGAAGAATTCCGTAATCTTATATTTAGATATAAAGCCGAATTTGTTGTATATACGCATTTAGCAATCGATATCGAAATTCTTCAAATCATTAGTTTAACATATTTAAAATAATTAACCTTCTTTAACGTAATGAAGGTGATATATCCGTAATCTTATATTTAGGTATAAATTCGATTTCGTTGTATATACGCATTTAGCAATCGAAATCGAAATGCTTCAAATAACTGGTTTAGCATATTTAGGTTAATTAACCTTCTTTATCTTACTGAAGTTTACATAAAGCCATAACGGCAGTATATTTGGGTGAATTCCGTAAGCTTTTATTTAGGTAAAAATCGATTTTGTTGTATACACACATTTAGCAATCGATATCGAAATGCTCAAATCATTAGTTTAACATATTTGAGTAAACTAACCTTCTTTAACGTACTGAAATTTATATAAAGCCATAACAGCATAGCGGCAGTGCATTTCGAAGAATTACGTTATCTTGTATTTAGGTATAAAGTCGATTTTCTTGTATATACGCATATAGCAATCGATATCGACATGCTTCAAATCATTAGTTTAACATATTTAAGTTAATAAACCTTCTTTAACGCACTGAAGTCTTCATAAAGCCTTAACGAAATAACTGCAGTGCATTTAGAAGAATTCCGTAATCTTATATTTAGGTATAAAGCCGAATTTTTTGTATATACGCATTTAGCAATCGATATCGAAATTCTTCAAATCATTAGTTTAACATATATAAAATAATTAACCTTCTTTAACGTAATGAAGGTGATGTAAAGCCATGGCGGTATAACGGCAGTGCATTTAGAAGAATTACGTTATCTTATATTTAGGTATAAATCGATTTT
>JAPZAG010001373.1:0-33078 GCA_027475135.1 Bactrocera correcta | reverse complement strand
GTACTTCGAAACATGTCTATGCGGTCGACTGTATGAGTGTTTCAAGATCAGCCGAAGCCAGAAAAGGTTGTTCGAGCACTAAACACTTCCAAACAAAAGGTTGTTTGTTATTTGGAAAAACTGAACATTTCGCAATCATAAGACTGCAACAATACAGTACAGTGAATTCTGAGTGGTATTCAACCATTTATTGTCCAGTTGTCGTTTAAGAAATCAGGAAAACCAACGGCCGAAGATGGATCACTTTTCACCACGTTAATGCTATCGATCGATTTAATGGGTAATCCACCCTAAAGTGCTGGCTTAGCAGAGAGTGATCTTTTATATTCCCTTCGTAAAAAACATACTAAGAGGTCAACGTTTTTTAGCGTTTCATGCTATTTGGAGATAACTAAACCAGAAGTGCTTCAAAAATTGGTTCAAACACATGAAAAAGTATACACATCTTAATGGAGAATATTTTGAAAAACAATAAAGCGATTTTCGATGAAAAAAATTGTTTTTAATGTTAGGCGAACTGTTTATGTTTAGTTGAATTGAAATGATACACAATTCGGCTACTCGAAGGCAGTAGCTTGATAAAGACCTGCTCTGTGATTAAAAAAATACTTGAGATAGAATGTTTTATGTTGTTTTTAAGTTCTTTTTTTAATTTTAATGGAAGAACTACTAATTTTAAACGAGTTCCAGTTATTATCTGTAAGTACATCTTATCTAAGAATTATACTATGCAAGCAGACCTATATTTGAAAAACCACGTGTACAAATGTCACAACTGATAGGTTTGTAAAATAGGTTTGTACTTAAAATATGAAATTTTAAAAAACGCTAATTTTGCCTGTGAATAAAACTGAATAAAGAGAAATTTCGTATGTTATTGGCACACAATTTTTTGATGTAAAGAAAAGGTCGTAAAGACCAAAAATCGCTTGATAAGTGTAATCCAGTCTTAGGGTTTCCGTACAGGTCACATAAGTATTGCCGACTAAGTGGTGTTGAGGACGAAAATATCCGATATTTTTACTCACTGCTTCTGAATGACTGTAAATTAAAGTTGGCCTAGACATCTGGCACTCTAAAGAGAACAGAGGAGAATAAAAGGTAAGATAGGTGGTGGCTCCATGCGAAATAAGTGCGACGGGAATTTCTAAACGATCTATTCACAAATCAATGAAATCAATTGAAAATTTACATTGACTGTTTCGGCAACCGGCGTAATCTGTATATCAAAGTTTACATCAACTCGTATCACTGGCTTCTACTGAACTCTATGCTTTTTACCAAACAAGATACGAGTACTCATAACTTTAAAGCGCACTGTAGCCTCCAATGAGCTTAAAAACGCATTTATTTCGACTCTTATTCTTAAATGTCACTGTTCAGAAGCTCGTCACAAATACTGCAATTTCCGACAATTCCATTAAATTTCTAAAAATTATTCATTTATATATTTACACATTTTTGATCGATCACTATATTTATATTACGCTATATTTGCAGTTCCAAGGTGTTTCTTTGCAAATGCTTTCAGTTCTATACACTTATTTTCCGAGCAATGCAATTATCCATTCTAATGTGGCAATTATCGCGGCGAAAACAATGTCTTCCACGTTGGTAAATTAATACTAAATTTAAATGCTTTCGTGAAGAGGCGCTCACTCCACTTTTCGCTCGACACCATTCAACATTTTATCTCAGTTCAAAGAAAATAATCAAAAAACCAAAAAAAAAATAAAATAATAATTTCGCATACATATTTAATATTTTAAATTGATAATATACACACAGACAGACATGTTTTAGCTGGCGCGATTTATCTTACACATAAATCTCTGGTGGACACAGTAGCATTCCGCCTTCTTGGCTGCATACGTAAGAGAGGAAAATCTTATCGCTTTACAACAACTTCTGCCTTCAACCCACTTATTGTGCTTTCTACTCAAGGCACACACGCATCCATACGCACACGTGTGTATCAATGTTTTTATTTAATATTTTTATATATAATAAATATGGCTAACATAAGTGGCTCGACTTATTTTTATTACTTATTATTTATACCTGTACAAATATAAGTACACACACGTACACTCGTATGCAAAAGTAAAGGTATTAATTTTGTTTATTTTTTAGTGGTTTTCTTCTTTTTCTCCATGTTTACCTTTTGCACGAATTCTGCTGCCGTTGTGGGTTTGAGTGACAAGTTTGTACTTGAACTAACAAACTTTACATTTTCGCTTCATCGTAAGCTAGTTGGGCAACAAACGCTTAAAAGATGATTCACTTCAATGTTTGCCTTTCTTCTTCACAAGGAACACAAAGCAGTAAGAAGTAATTTTTTGGATTTGCGTCGTTTTAAATTAAAGGTCTTAATACTTAAGACAAGAGGATTTCTAAGATAAAAAAGTCACAGTAATATTAAACAGAGAAGTAAGAAGAAGAAATAAATCGCAGAAGAAGAAATATGCGAAGATTACATTATGGTATCCAATCAGCAACCAATCCTTGTTGCTATTCGTAGCATTATGTTAATCTCGCACAAATAGACCAAACTACACGTTTCCGCCAGCTCCAAAGAACTGCTAGATTTTATGACAAAAATTCTCATTTTTAAAACATATTTTCTGAGGTTCAAAACTAAGTTTTTGTTTGCTTTTCGGAAATCGTTTCGTACGGTATTTACAACCACAACTTACTGTGCAACACTACATCATTAGTTGTATTCAATTTCGCAAAATTTTAGAAGTGTTGAATCGAACAAGCAACTAGTTTACATCAAGTAGTCGGAAATAGCGATACTGATGGATTTATAGCATTTTAGTGAGGTATTCACATATGTATTCTTTCGTACTTGAATCTAATTATTTTGATAACAAAACAGAACGCAAGATTAGCGATCGGAGAAATTTTGTATCGAGGTCGGCTATTAACAACAATTTGAAGAGTATTTTAAGAGTGAAGCATAATTTTTTTAAATGATTTTAGAGAGTTAAAAAGGTTGGGTTTCAAACAGACAGGTTAGATTAAGGTATATATTACTTTCAATCAGCCCAAACTACTTTCCAATCTAAATGCAGATAATATTGCCGATTTTGAGGACATAGGTGGAACACCTAGACACTATGGGAAATTGTAGTAATAATATTGTCGAAGTTTCGCTTGTGGAGTGAGAACAATGAATCCTTTCAAAGCTGATGGTTATGGGTATGTGGTGTATATGAATATATTTTTTCCTGACAGCGTCTGCAATTTCGAAAGGATACAGCGCCTGCTTTATAGATATTACGTTAAACTAGGTTTCTTAAGGTGTTATATACAGTTAGGATTTTCAAAAAATCGATTTTTTTTTGTTTGCGTTTTCTTAATATATATATAAATGAGTATACACACACAAAATTTCAAGTCGATCCGACGTATATTTTCAAAGTTATAGACACATTAGTGAAGGCGCGCCGACTACACGTAAAGTGCTTTCAAAACTTTAAACTTGTTTTTCTCGAAACGGTGTTTTCAAAGTCGGTGAGCAAGATTTCTCATTTTAAAAATATCGATTTTTTTGTTTGCGTTTTCTTAATATATATATATATCTAAGTATATACACACAAAATTTCAAGTCGATCCGACGAATATTTTCGAAGTTATAGACACATTAGTGAAGGCGCGCCGACTACATGTAAAGTGCTTTCAAAACTTTAAACTCGTTTTTCTCGAAACGGTGTTTTCAAAGTCGGTGAGCAAGATTTCTCAGAAATGGCTGAACCGATTTGTCTGAAATTTTTACACGACTTACTCAGATATATTTTTCAGGTAATGATCGAAGGAATAAGGTTTTGGACAATAATTTCGATTTTTTAAGCCACTTTGAAGTGAAAAATTTTCATGAAAAACTGAATTTTTTTTTTTTGAACAGCCGCCATTTTGTCAAAAATCAAAATTTTGACTAGACCTTCGATCATTACCAAATATTTTTGGTTTTCGGTTTTCAGATAATTTGGACCAGAGATATTTTGCTCACCGCCAAGCACTTTTTTTCAACGTCTCTCCGCAGATCACCTACAGGAGCTAGGGGATAGAATATTTTTTTGAATAAACCGCTGATTGTTAAAGTACATTAAATTCTGTTTAAGTACATTTTTTCCATTAATGTATAAAATAAAATGCCTCTTTTGAAAAAATTCACAAAAAACGCGTTTTTCTGCCTCGCAAGTGGATATAACTCCTTAAGACTATTACTCATTTCGAGCAAAGAAACATCATATTGAAAATCGAAGCTAAGTCTTGCATAATTTGTATTTAAAATTTACAGATATGTGAACACGAAACATCGTTTATGCTATGAATTCTATAATACAAGAAAAATATACTTTTTAAAGGATTTTAACTTGGGATTAAAGGATTTTTAAGAAAAATCGACTTACAAAAGGAGACCTTCATAGCTCCACGCAAAATTGATAGAGAATATTCTTTTACCGTATGCAAAACTGTACATCAAAAGGGAAGCTCGCAATTGAATTGTGATGAAATCATGGAAATCTACGAGGAAAACAATATTTTGGTACCAGATCTATGCTACTTACATTATTATATTTTTCTGGTTTTTTTCTTATTTGTTTCAGCGCCAACTACTACAATTCCAGCTTAAAGAAATGTTTTTTGAACCAGTGTGCTGAATTGCATATTCTTCGGAGGACACATAATTTTTTCCATTTCATTTTTAGACTTGCAAGTTATGTCGAATGGCCTTTCAAGAACTCGGTTTAGGTGCTGTACTCAAATTCAAAAATAAAAAGGATTCTAATATTTTTTAAAAACACTCTTTACTACTGCTTTGAATGTTATACATCATTAACATTCGCAGAGATAAGTAGATATATATGTATAATATTCCTCAGTGCAGAAGAATTTCCCACTACTTACTCCCCACTGTGTAAGCAATGTCGAATAAAATGCCACCACCGTTCCAGGAAGCGAACTCACACAGTCGTGATCGTATTTGGTGATAATAATAAGTAATCTTATAAATAATATACATACATATACAATATTGTTTTTGTTTAATTTAACAACAATTAACAAACATTTAAAACACTTAGAACACCGAAAATACACAGATATTTGACAAATACTTATACAAGAATTAATAAATACAAAATATTTACATACCTACACACATAGCTTAGATTTAAGAAAAAATATTTAATAGCTAAATAGACAACATTTGCTTATGTGAATCACCAAGTTTATTTCTCTTTTTATATCGGAAAACACACATTCACAAAATTAAGCATGAGGAAGCACGTGACTGGAAATTTGGTTAGTAATTTGCAATAAAAACAAATCATGACACAGCTGAGTAGAGTTTTTAAATTTTTTTAAAAAATAACAGTTGTTGATATAATGAGTAATAATACATTTTTTACAATATTATTTATATTGGTATTGATAAAACTTTTTTTGAAGTTCAAAACCCAGCCCGCGCAAAATGCTTGAAATTTGTGAAAATGGAATCTAATTTGCATATTTGCCCTTTGCATACTTTAAAGTAATCATAATCATTTATTTAAGATAAATTGCTCAACGGACATGCGTTCGGGTTTGTAAACTTTCGAACCTCTTATTTTACTGTGTCTCAATATGAGCTTGCTGTGAAGAAAAGCATTGCTGGTTTGCTTACAAGTTCCAGTTTTTATTGATATAGATCGCTAGAAGCACGGCATGCGCTATATTTTTTGTGCTTGGAGGACGGGGCAGCTAGAATTTGCATATTTTTTATGACCCAAGAACAATAGTCATATTTTTCCCTTTGTAACTCTTAGTTCGAAATCGTTAAGTGTCAAAGTCCTAAATTTCTTAGTACAAATTTGAAAAGTTAGATCGCTCTTTCACCTTGGAAACCTCTATTCGGTTGAACAGCATTCAGTTTTTAATATACCGATCCACTCAGTTATCCATTTTATTAATGGTGGTAGAAATATTCTAATAATTTTCCGATGTATTAGCATTTTCTCTGGCTGCCTTGAAAATTATAAGAATTGAAGCTTTAACCGGTTAGTTGGTAAAAATAGCTAGAGAGAGAAATACAAGTGGTCGACTGATCGACTATTATTAGCACATAAAACTACTTTGCATATCGAATCAAACACTTCACTCTACTTTCTGGAACCATTCGATTTCAGACGCTGCTAAGGTTCAATGTTATTAAAATTGCCCGCAAACAACGTTATAAAAGCAGAGCTACTTCTTGAAGCTATTGAAAAAAAAATACTTATCAGCGAACAAGATGTCAGAGTTGACATTTTTAATGGCAGGAATGGAGGTTAATTTTGAATGGTGTTTTTTAGGACTGTTTTGTTAAATTTCGAATAATTCAATATTATATTTTGTGCTCATTCAAAAATAATTTCTTCGTGGATTATTCTAGCAAGAACTTTGTGAAAATAAGTATGTTAAAACTTTCTGCTTTTAAAGAGCCTTTTTCTTTACTTTTGCAGAAATGCAGAAATTTCCGAAAAGATGTGATATAACGTCACTTAAGGGGTTGGGGGTAGTCAAAGGCACGAAAATATGAGAGTTTTCAGTATTTTTTTTTTTTTTGCTACTAAATCATGTTGTTTACAAAAGCAGTAATATGGCATTATTATAGGATGTATTGACTTGAAGTCATGAAAATTTCCAAAAAAAAAAGTTTAATTCCCGAAGTTATAGTTGTTTGTGTTGACCCTGTTCCAAACAAAGGTACTTGCGGTGACAAGTCAAGTGACAAGTCCTTGGAGACTCATCTAAAAACAATCGGACAAAAAAAAAATAGTTTTATAAATAGATAATCTCGGGCCTGATTGAAGGATTTTATTTTGTTTTCAAAATTAACAAAATGGTGGCCTCAGGAAATTTTGTTTTAAATTTTTGTGAAAAAACTAATAGTTAATTGGTTTAAAAAATCGAAATTTTCGAAAAAATAAAAATCCTTCGATCAAGCGCGAGCTTGTTATGTATTCTAAAAGCTGTATAAATTTCACTAAAATATACTGAACGGTTTTCGAGTTGCAGTTGTCACCATTTCAAAACACATAGTTTTGAGAAAAACGCTTTTAAAGTTTCACACTAGCGCTTTGAAGTGCCAGAGCTCTCTTTCTTATTTCTCGAATAACTCAAAAACTAATTGTCGGATCAACGTAAAATTTTCATGGAATATTTTTGAGATATTACACTTAACTAAAATGCAAAAAAAAAAAAAAATTTTGGAAAATTCTTACTACCCCTAATCCCTTAAACTGCAAAACAACGTATCACTAAGAAATTCAAAATTTAGTTTTTTAATGCTTACGATTCGCCACTTATATAGTATAATGTATATTAACGCTGTCCAATATATTCAATATGTAACTGTTTTATAACCAAAATATATTATACATTTTTCAATGTAAGTGGTTCTGTTATATACTATGTATATTTTCCTTCACTTGTAAGCTTATGAAAAGTGATGTTACGTTATTTTACATTTTGGGTGACGGCAAGCACTTATAACTTATCTAGTTGATTTAATTACAAAAAAACAAGAAAAAACGTTAACTTCGGTTGCACCGAAGCTAAATACCCTTCACAGGTGCATTTCTGTTAGTAACTATGTGTCCAGTTTGTATGGAAGCTATATGCTATAGTAACCCGTTCTGAACAAGTTTTATAGAGATTACATTGTTACCTTAAAAAATAATCTATACCAAATTTCTTGAATATATCTTGCCAAATGTGAAAGTTTTCCTTACGAGAACTTGGTTCCGATCGTTCAGTTTGTATGGCAGCTATATGCTATAGTTAACCGATCTGAACAATTTCTTCGGAGATTACATTGTTGCCTTAGAAAATAATATGTACCAAATTTCGTGAATATATCTTGTCAAATGTGAAAGTTGTCCATACAAGAACTTGATTCCGATCGTTCAGTTTGTATGGTAGCTATATGCTATAGTTAACCGATCTGAACAATTTTCTCGGATATTACATTTTTGCCCTAGAAAATAATCTATACCAAATTTGGTGAAGATACATTGTCAAATGCGAAAGTTTTCCATATGAGAACTTGATTCCGATTGTTCAGTTTATATGGCAGCTATATGTTATAGTGGTCCGATATCGGCCGTTCCGACAAATGAGCAGCTTCTTGAAGAGAAAATGACGTCTGCAAAATTTCAAAAGGATATCTTAAAAACTGAGGGACTAGTTCGTATATATACAGACAGACGGACAGACGGACAGACAGACGGACATGGCTAAATCGACTCAGCTCAACATACTGATCATTTATATATATACTTTATAGGGTCTCCGACGCTTCCTTCTGGGTGTTACAAACATCGTGACAAACTTAATATACCCTGTTCAGGGTATAAAAATACAAGGAACTCTGCACTATATTCGAAACATTAAGCATTGAATAATTTTTGAAGGTTTTCTTATAAATATATTTGCATATTTTGAGATTGATTGTGTAGTCAGAATTTAACAGAAATAATTTGTTTTATTTTGCATTTGCTTGGTGTATAATGCTGTAGAAATATTCTCTGCATACTTGAAGTAAAACCGATAAATACTTTTCGACTTCTTTGATAATTAAAAAATGGTTCTCGGGCGCTATAAAACGTAAGCGTAAAACTCAAAATCTATGTATATATTCAATATTTCTCTAAACTATGTTTTTTGAACTGATGACCAGTATGACCGTAGCCTGAAAACTGCTTTGTTAATTTCAAACAAAATTTAAAAAAAAAAAATTTCAAAATTTCTGAGGTTGACATTTGTTTATATAAATAAAAAAAAAAAAACAAAGTGTCGTCAGGGTCAAGATTATCTATAAATAAAACTTGTTTCCCCTTTTGACTTTAGATGAATCTTATTGGCGGTAGTCACCGTAAGGAGCTTCAGCTGGAACTGGATCAACACAGATAGACAGACAGACATTACTTTGAAAATTATTATTACCACATTTCTGTCATGTTAAGGTAAGGTTTCAATTTAAGGGGTTATATAAGTTACACGCAGATTTAAAAAGGCCTTACAACAGAGTGCATGGAAGTACAAGAACAAGCTTTAAAGATGCTATGTTTTTTACTTTTTCAAAATAAAGAAATATTCAAAATTGTAATTTTTGTTTGTAACCTATCTCATGCTTTGAAGGAAAAACTCGAGTTATTTTTATACCAAGCACATCAGCATATTTTTTTATATTTTTTTTTTTTTAATCTACAACAAAGTGAAGACACAAATTAATAAAACTTTACATTTCATTTTCCGCTTTTATAATTATGACAGTAAATAAATTCCTCACGGCTAAAAGTGACTCTTATTTGCATTTTGCCTTCAGCGCTTCCGCTCATTGGCAGGTTTCTAAATTTTGAATTTCGTACGATCAGCTACTATAAACAAGCCGGAAGCAACGATTGTGTCGTTTGTGTTGTTGTGATCCGATAAATCGTTTGCTTTGAGTGCAAACCAGTCTTTAGTCTTTATTAAAAAGAGCAAATTCAAAGGACTATGCTCAGAACTTGCTCACTTGCAGACACTAGGGCAAGCAGACTCATATATTTTCTTATCAAAACTGCTAATTCAAGCTGTCAATTTAAATGTACTGTGCGATTAACTAACACAATTTTGCGTCTTAACTAAGCAGAAAATTATTTTTTCATTTAATTTATTTAAGAATATTTCTCAATGCATTTACAGATTTTTTGAACAAGGCTGGAGCGCTAAGCTTCCGGTGAAGGGACACATTATTTTTAAAATATAATATCTGTAATACCCCCAAACGGGCTGTACTAAGTTTACTACAAAGTTTTGTTACATTCAGAAGAAAACGTTGGAGACTATAAAATCTATACGTTAATGATCAGAGACGAACTGAGTCGAAGTATTTCTCTCTATTTGCCTGTGTATAGACGAAAGAATCACTCAGTTTTTGAGCTTTACAAGCTCAGAAATTTTGTACACGTTCTTTTCGCATCAAGAAGCGAAGCAAACAAATTGTTCAGATCGGACTACTATAGCATATAGCTGCCATACAAGCTAAACGATCAAAATCTTGTTTCTGTTTGGAAAGAGAACTAAACTTGTGAGGTGTTCGTATTTTGTAGCTTCAGTGCAACTGAAGTTGACGCTTTTTCTTGTTTCTGTAATCGCTTTATAAATGATTTCGTAAACACATAAGCAAATGTTATTTATTCGTAGCTGGCAAATGTTGACATTTATGATAGACACAGAAATGTTTGGCGAGTCAATAGAATAGCATAGCGCAGAAGACTAAACACTTAATTTAACTAGAATTACAACATTTCAACATTTTCGTAAATTAAATTTTAATCAGGAAAACATTGATACGAAAGATAAACAACATGTAAAAGACACAAATATTTATGAGTTGAGCACAACATTGAACTCCTCAACCAAAATAGAGTCAACACACATATGTATAACATAGATAGGATTTATGATGACAGCAATAATAACAACAATTAGAGCAACATTTAATGGTTGTAAACACATCAAGTTGTTACAGAAAAAAAATTACAACACAACATTCAAACAACTTTTGTAGCTTACGAATTCAAAGTTTTCAACGCGTGAATGTTCAGCAACAATGCTTCGCTGTCATAGCGTATATTTTTTTAATTTTCATTACACACGCATATTCTTATTTTTATAATGTTTTTATTCGTTTTAATATGCATTTAATGTTTTCAATATTTATACGCACAGTGGCGCATTAAAATTGCACGAAAATTCAAACGCACAAATCCGTTAACGGTTCGAACTGTGGCCGAGCGAGTTTCGCCAATTTGCCGTTACTACGACTGCCGCCCGAGCTTAGCTGAAATACACACGAACGCGCCAAGGTTGCCTGTGCTAACGAACAGCAAAGCGTCCTGCACGCGAGGCCAGAATCTAGAAACTAAAATCGCCAAAAACTGCGAAGCGCCAGCCAAGAAAGGATTCGTCGTTCCATTCGCCACGCCGACACACACATACAGACACATAGACGCACAGAGTCCCACGGGGCTTACAACGCGATTTATGGATTGTAGCACGTGTGCAAGCATCTCGTGATTGCATTGTGATTGCACAGAGCGAGATGGCGATAGTGTTGTGCAAGGAAATAGCTTCACACCGACCAACGGAATGCCAAGCAGTGGCTTGCGAGCGTGTTAGTGTGGTTTGGGGCTGGTTTCGTGCATGTTTTGTTGTTCATTTGCTATTGTTATTGTTGTTGTTGCAGTTGCATACTTGTTGGAGCTGTTTGTTGCATAATTTGGAATAGCTCATGAAGTGCAAATGCAATTTTAGTTTATTGTATAACCAATTGAAGCTTTTCTAGACGCGGATTATCATTTATTCTCTTATCAAAATAAGGGTTACCTCTGAAGGAGTTTACAGCAAATTATTTATTTAAAAAGGCGAACAGTATGAACTCGATAACCTCGACAAGTGTCTCTATGCACCAACATGAGCGCCGATTCAAAAATGTTGGTTGCACCGAATCTTTAATACCCATCACAAACAAAAAAGTTTGTCCTAAAAGAGTTTGAGTTTGATCGTTCAGTTTGTGTGACCGCTATATGTTATAGTGGCTCGATCTGAAAAAATGTTTTCGAAGATTGCAAGTAAGACTTAGATAATTATCCAAGCCAAATTTCGTGAAGATATCTCGATAATTAAAATGTTTTCCTTGCAGGGACTTAAATTTGATCAGTCAGTTTGTTTGGCCACTCTATGCTGTAGTTGTCCGATATCAGCGGTGCCGATGAATAGAAAGCTTTTTGGGTAGAAAAGTACGTAGGCAACATTTCAAATCGAGATCACAAAAACTGAGTGACTATTTCGCCTACATACAGACAGAGAGACAGAGATGGCTAAGTCCACGCTGAATCAATTACTTGATCCTTAAATTCAGGCAGAAATATCAATAGTATTATGAGTGAAATAAATGTTTGTTTTCATAATTCTTCTAGCAACATTATTTGAATGTCTTTATGCAATGCAATTACAACAAATAAAATATGTGTACTATATATGGTACCAGATTTTATTCAAATCATTTTATCAGAATTCAGCACTCCTCCACAATCTGAAAAAATATTACAGTTTGTGTAAAAAATTTAATTATATTAACACTTACGTCGTAAATAAATTTCACCTTTTTTATATTTTCCCGTTTTTATAATTTAAACATTCACTCACTAAATCATAAAAAAAATAAGAAAATTGTACTAAGGCCCCAAAAGTAAATGAAATACATACATATATGTTAAATATTTATAAGTCAAGAATTAAATGCAAATAACAAATTAATTAATAAACACAAATTACAAGAAATTTAAGTAATTATATTTATGTGCTTGAATATTTTTCGAAAAATAATTCATAATTTGACACTTGACTGAATTTCCACTAAAAAGTTACTCATACGCCCACGCACCTTCTCAACACAACACAACTTTTAGCACAAACAAAGCCATCTACACACACACACACACACGCATGTATAGATTAACTGCCGGCCGCTTAAGACAGCCCATGCCCGCCTTTTTAGCCAGCGCTTCGTTTAGCTCCTTTTTGCACATTCATATTTTGTGAAATCTAAGCAGGTTCAGGGGTGGCTTTTGGCGTCCTGCGCATTGGCCAACAGCAGCATGCAAACGATAACTGACCATGTAGTTGTTGTTGCTTGTGCCTTACTGCTGCATGCAAAAGCATGCCTTAGCTTAGACTAACAACAAAATTTTGGGCACCACCTTCCCCACAACAACAAGCGTGCAAGCGCCAGCAAACAAGCGACGCAGCAACAACACTAACTACAGCAACACTTGTGATTTGCACGATAACATGGCAATAACAATAAAAGCAACAGCGTTGCCACCACTACAACCACTCAAAGTAACAATAACAACAAGTGTCACGTGGCACGTGGCAAAGTTGTTGACAAACAAAGTTCTCGCTTTCTTCGTTCGCATGCCTTTTCTGCACTTCACTGCTTTTTGCAGACGAGCAGCAGCAACGCTTCCTTGGCTGGATGGTTTTGCGCGCCTTTTCGTCCTGAGTGGAATTTATGTGGAATGCCGCACAAGCATGTGGAATGTGTGTGACAAGTGGCGAGTTAGCGCGCGTTGACAGCACTTTAAGTGCATTCCGCGGCACCTGACGAACTGCGTGCCGTGCGCACACATTAAATAAATATTTATTTCATGCACTATGTTCGTACATATAGTGGATATATGTTTGTTTGTTTGCACGTGGTGTGTGTGGCACGCGCATTTCTCTGCTCGCCTCCATGTCATCCGTGGAATGTTAATCAAGTTGCACTGGATTGTGCAATGCAAATATTTATGCGCAAGGACAAATGCACTCCTGTTGACATTCAAGAAAGCAATACGATGAGATACATACCCACACAAGCACACGTGTGCTAGGTGAGTGAGTATATTATTTGTATATTATTTTCGAAAGGTCATGGCAAGGATGTTTCATCCTAAAGGAGCTTTAAACCTTAACTCTCGCTGAAGAGGCGGAATCTTGACCCACGCGTCATAGGTTTCTAGACAATGAGGCGTTGAAACAACAAAAAACCCTAAGTTTTACGTTGGAAAACCACCACAGTCAGCCAAAATTTCAGAAGCGAACATAAAGTGCTAATCTTCAGAAAGTGTGTCCAAAAAATAAGGTGACATTTGAATTTAAACTGCGCGCGTCGAAAGATTTGGAGAATTATTTTTTTTTTTAGGTTGGTAGTACTGTCAGTCACATTTATGTCAAATTTCATGTCAAAATATTCATTAGTGTTTGAGAAACGTGTCGTTTTGTGAGCTGCTAAAAGTGGGTTTTTCGTTTTTTGTGATGTCGAAGTTTGTTGAGTAAAGAATTTGCATTAAATTTTGTTTACGGAATCAATTTTCTGCTGCGGATACGTTGAGGATGGTGCAGAAAGCCGTTGGTGATGAGGCTATGTCTAAAAAAAATATTTACAAGTGGTATAGTGAGTTCCAAGCCGGCCGTGAACGTGTCGAAGACGAAGAGCGTCCAGGGCGACCATCAACCTCAACCGACGAAGCTCACGTTCAACAAATCAAAGATTTGGTGTTGAAAAACGGTCGATTAACAATTAGAGACCTTGCTGATGAAGTTGGCATATCGAAAGGCTCAGCCAATACCACTTTGAATACCAAATCTCGACTGGTACCGAAAACATTGAATTCTTTGGAAAAAAGCGTCGCGTTGAAGTGTGTGAAACGATGCTTTCCGACTACTAGGGTGTCATGAAATGCATTATAACTGGCGATGAGACTTGGATCTATGCTTACGACACCGAAACAACCGATGAATCGAGCGAATATCGTGTCAAAAGAGAGCCGAGACAAAAAAAATCGCGCCAAAGTCGCTCAAAAATCAAGGTCATGTTGGCTGTTTTCTTCGATTATCGTGTTCTTGTGCATTATGAATACCTTCCAACTGGTCAAACAGTCAACAAGAAATATTATTTGAACCTTATGCGTCGTTTGCGTAACGCTATCCGCCTAAAAAGGACGGAATTGTGGAAAGACAATTCTTGGTTTTTACACCACGATAATGCACAATCCCAGACTGCCCTCGTAATTCGTGATCATTTCGCCAAAAACTCTACCCATATCGTTCCGCAAGTACCGTATTCACCTGATCTGGCGCCGTGCGATTTCTGGCTGTTCGCCAAGCTCAAAAAACCGTTCCGGGGACACCATTTTTATAGGATAGAGGAGATTCAAGCCGCAGCGAAGACGGAACTGAAGGCCATCCCGGAAAGTGACTACAACCAGTGTTTCGAAGATTGGAAAATCCGTTGGCATAAGTGCGTTGCATCGGGAGGGGACTACTTTGAAGGGGATGAAATTGATTTGGAAGAATAAATAAAGAATTTTCAAAATAAATACAATGTGACCATATTTTTTGGGCACATTAGTATATGCTTAAATTTCAAAATTATTTGTGATTATATTTTAAGCGACGTAATTTTAGTATTTCAAAACAATGGATATACAGGAGTTTCGTGTAAATGAAACAGTTTCTTTAGTGAAAAATTCCAATGATACAAAAAATGGTTTCATTTAGTCCGTACAGACCAGACCAAAGACTACGAACCCACTGTAAATTCAAGAGAAACCCAATTTTAAACTAAAAAAAAAACCTTACACAATAATATTATATACGATGACCGTAAAATTAAGTTCATCGCGATAGTCGATTCTCTAAAGATATCAAAGGAACGTAGTGAACATCATTTTGGTTTCAAATATTTAGGTGCCCGAAAACTCGAACTGCAAAGTGGATAACGCAAGAGCTTTTCAATGAAAACGATTGGATAATTTTTGACTTGAGATGAATTGCTTACGTATTTACGGTATTTTTCGAAGCTTGCCTTCGGCAATTTTTTCCTAGCCTCGAAACAGAAATGGTATCGAAATCAAAGATGTACTCCCACCAATGGAATCTACTACTATGAGCAAAAAATAGTAAGACTTTGTTCATAATTTTAAAATTCTTAATTCATTCTTTAAAATCTATATCGCCAACTCAAAGTAATCCCTCTTGACTTCAATACACTATTGCACACGTTTTTTCAAATCCTCGATTTCCGGAATAGCCTTTAATGCGCGTTTAATGTCTTCAATTAACTCAAAATGATTCCGCCGAAGCGGTCGTTTCGACCTCTTTTTAAGAAATGGAACACAACACTCCAATAGTATTGCTTGTAGAAAGCTTCGCGAATTGGAAGGAATACGGAATGCAGCACATCTCGATAATCGAAAGAAACTGTCAACATAACCTTGATTTGTATCTGCTTTGACCTGGATTTTCGAAAAAAAAAAATTAGTGATTTTGGAATAAATCGTGCTTTCACTTTTCTTAGGCCCAGATGATCTTTCAAAATGGTTTTCACTGATCCATCCGATATTCCAACGATCTCTGGTTATTAATCATGGTCTCTCAAACACGAATTCTTTTATTTTATTGACGTGTTCACCATCAGTTGATGTTAATCTCCGTTCTGGTAGCGGTTCATCGTCAACGCTTTCTCGACCCTCTTTGAAAAATTTTTAGCAAACAAAAACAATTGCACGCGACGAACAAATATTGGCGCCAGAAACAAAATTTAATGGATTTCACTATTGATTATTTTGATGTGACATTTGGCCAAGTGTCACTGACAGTCATACCGACCCAGAAATAAAAATCAACGAATGAGTTTTCGCATGACATTTAAACTGAAAAGTCTTACTATATTTTGTCCACAGCTGTATATTGAATAATTAAATAAGTTTTTGGGGGGTTTTCTACTCTAGAAATTTAAAAAAATCGAAAAAAAAAAATTTTTCATAATTCGATAGTTTTGATATTCAAAAATATCTCCCTGAAAGGATTTTTCAAAAAACAAATTATTTTCAAAGTTATAGCCATTTTAGTGACGTGGCAACTAGACCGGTTGAGCAAATATCGTATAACGTAAAACTTTAAACGCATTTTTCTCGAAACTACTTTTTTCCACACGGTACCGGCATTATCTCAAGTTCTATACAACCGATTTACTTGATTTTGTGTGAACCTTGTTTATATAATCCTTTATCGTTCCTACCAGCATCGTGTCGAAATTTTTGTTTTTAATATTTTTTTTTTTTTTAATTCAGGAATTTCAAAAAAAAAACGTAAAAAATGATTTTTATTTTCAGGCAATCGCCATTTTTCAAAAAAAAATTTTTTCGTATTCCCTGATTTAGAGACTATGACAGCATCCTTACTGATTACGAATTTCTTTTGATTTTTGTTTTCAGACCACCAGGAGAGTCAGGACCAATGTCACCAGGATGCGCCATTTTTTTACACCTGTCTCTCCCCCCCTTTTATTTATTTTAATTTTTAATATTTTTTTGAAATTTTTTTTCTGTATTCTTAAGATATCAATTAAAACACCAAAAAAAAATGGAACGTAATTATATATATATTTTTTAAATAAAATTCAAAAAACTACCCAAAATTTGATTTCTAGAGTAGAATACCCCCTTAAAAATATATTTTTCATTAAAACGGCACAACATCGAAGGTCAGCCTGGAACATACATATATTTTAAATAATTATTTAAATTAAGCTACTTATCTACTTCCCTGTCAGATATCATCAAAAAATAAGTAGATCCTAAACAGGATATACCAAATTCGCTACGCAGCTTTTAACACCCAGAAGAAAATATCGAAGATCTTATATAGGGTTCGTATATGTAAATGACCAGACTGACTGAATCGATTTAGCCATGTCCGTCTGAATATACGCGCTCCTTCAGTCACTAGTTTTGGACACTTGCATCTAATTCCAATCGTGCACTCGTCCTTTCCTCTCGAAGAAGCTGTATATTTCTCGGAACCAACGATATCAGACCATCGTAGCATATAGCTGTTATACAAACTAAATTCTTGCTTGGAAGTTTTTTTTATTTTACAAGATATGTTTAAGGAAATTTCTTGTCTTTGATCCTTTTTTTTTTGAACTGGAATCTTGGCATACCACCAAACGAAAACTTGCAATTATATTCTCCACACTCGAAAATTTTTAAAATTTTATGAAAGAAATAAGTTTGCTGACTAACTGGACCTTCTTGGTTGTAAAACAATGTACACGTAACTTTTTTGATCCCGTTTAGCCTTTAACAAGGTCTTCGTGGACGTAAAATTTCTCACTGCCGAGTTACTAAAATTTCTAGCCTTTGCTATGAGCAAAAATATTGCGTAATATTAGGCAAATAGGCGCGTAATTGTGCTACTTTACATGCAAATTCCGGTGAGCTCGATTGCCTCTGTGTATGTGTGTGAGTCTGAGTATAACAATGTGTGTGTACGCGGTTGTTAATTTTTGTTTACATTTAATGCAAAATAAATTGAGTAAAGATTAATTTTATGACTTTTCTACCATGCCAGCCAACAGCAACAACAACAAAACTATTTATTATACGCCAACAACAACTTGAGTGGAATGACTATATTTTAGCAACAACAAAATAACATTATTAGCAAATAGCTAAAATAATGAATCTAAATTCGAAACACAAACAACAAGAACAGCAACAATGAAGGAATATTACAAACTGTAATATATTTGTGCTGAGGCTGTCAGTAGAGCGGTGAAATCAGTTGCTGTTGTTATTGTTGTTTATTTTAGCACTTTCCGATGGTAATGAGCTCATTGTTTTGGGCAATTTGGAAGCTAAGAGTCTCTGTTTACACACATGAACACATACGCATGTGTGAATATAATGGCCAACTGGGCGTCCATATTTGTTGTTGTCTGGCTTGCGGAGCCGGGTTTAATAGGCACTATTTTGGTGGATTGCAGCGATTCTTAGCTGAAGTGGATTATTGTTTATTGATTGTGTGAAACTAAAAATTCAATATCATTAACTATTAAATTGCCGAAATAGCAAATTGACCGGCAGCATAAAATTAGAATTTATCTCGTTTGTGTAGAGATTTGCATTTTCAAGTATATAAGTACAAAGGCACGTGTAGATAAATAAACGGAATGATTATCATGAAACATTCAATTTTATAATAGGTTCATATACCCATTAAAACCAAATCGGTTTGTATGGCAGCTACATCCTATAGTAGTCCGATATCAGCGACCCCAAAAAATCAGCAGCTTTTCGAGGAGAAAACAACGCTGGCTAAATTTCAGATCGATATCTCAAAAACTGAGGCACTATTTCACCTATATACAGGCAGACAGACTGAGATCGCTAAATAGACTAAGTTAGTCACGCTGATCAATTATAACGGACGATCCAAATATAGCTACCTTTTAATCGCCTTTTTTCACGCGTGAGTCGTGTCGAGCTGTTGTGTTATTTTAGTTCAGTATTGTTTGGCATTTCGTCATGGAAAAACTTTCGTCTGAACATCGTTTAAAAATCATTCAAATTTATTACGAAAATTCACGTTCTTTAAAGAATGTGTTTTACGCGCTTGCGCCACGTATGGTCAACATAATCGGTCTACTGAGCGTACTATTCACAGCATTATTACCGATCTTAAGGTCCACCATTCATTATTGGATAATTTTCGACCAAATAGATCACGTCCAAGCACGCAGTGAAGAAGATATAGTAGCCGTAGCTGAGAGTGTACACAAAGACCGTGGTTAGTCGATTCGGAGCGTTCACAGCAACTCGGGGTGATGTCGGCTTGGCGCATTTTACGTCAAGATCTTGAATTGAAAGAGTACAAAATACATCTTGCGCAAGAACTGAAGCCATTCGACCTTCCAAGCGGCATCGCTTCATTGTATGGGCTCTTGAAAAGTTCCAAGAAGACTCGATGTTTTTAAGCCAAATTTTGTTCAGTGATAAGGCTTATTTCTGGCTCAATGGGTATGTAAACAAGCAAAATTTCCACATTTGGGACGAAGAGCAACCTGAAGAGATTCAAGACCTGTCATTTTATACAGAAAAAACAGCGGTTTGGTGTGCTCTGTGACCGATGGAATCATCGGTCCATATTTCTTTAAACGCGATGCCAGTGAGAACGTAATCATAAATGACCGTTATCACGCAGTGACTGTTTGGTGCCGCGATCTCGGCGACATTTGATTTTAACAAGACTGCGCCACTTCCCACACTTTACATCAATGGATAAATTGAGAGAACACTTCGGTGATCACTCTTAACTATGAAAGAGTCGATTTTATTAGCTCACATCGGCAATATATAATATAATATATTCTAGTAAGACTGTACTAGACTGTAAACTTATGTAGAGTGTTAAAAGGATTCTCTTCTCAGATTTAATAAGGTAATAGCATAAGATTGTTTGAAAGCGCGAACATTATTCATCCTCGTAAGGTTTTTTGGAATTTTCAAAAATTCATTTAATAAATGTTTACAAATTTAAATTAAGAAAGGAAGCCGCGGTAGCATACTATCATATTAATGTTCCCGGTAATAAAAGGCCTAACATCAACCAACCAAGCGCTCTTATGAAAGACGCAATTACTTCAAGGAGCAAGAAAACGATCGTAAATTTAGTTTCGCCAATAACTACATTTCTCCAATGTGAATGAAACTCTCGCCACAATGCGCATAGAAACATAATTATAAAACACCTCATTGATTGGTGTCATGTAAAAGATGGATATAGGCTTGCCACCCGTATGTACTTTATTATAAAGTATTTTACGTTATTTCAGGTAATTGTACTCTATACTTTATGAGAACAATAAAGTTCACAAAAATACTTTATTTCGACTGATTTGATTTCTTTGAGATTTTGAAAAGTTTAGTCGATGAATTTCTTAAACGAAATTTATAAATGGGTGATTTAGTGCTGAATCGATGTTACCACTCGTCGGCGCCACATCACTCAAGCACTCGTTTTGTACAATTACGGGGCATCTCGACGGGATAGAATATATAGAATACTAGCTGCATTGCCGTGCCCATTGCCTGTGGAGACTCCATATTGCTTATAGCTTACTAGATATAGAATACTATCTAGTTTGCCATGTATCGTAAGCTAGAAGCTGTCACTTCAGCAGTTTGACAGAGCAGATACAAGATTTATTGATGCTCAATGATACTGAGAATGATATGATTGAATTGTTTGCATTTTTGTAGTCACTTATTAAATTTATTTAATAAAGCTGTGATATGTCTTGAAGGCAATTGCATAACAATTTTAGATATTTATAGGATTATGGTTAATCTTGGAAATCAATTAACACAAAGAAAACAAGATCTGTTTTTTGGCTATGAAACAGGCAAAAAAATTAAAGTGTTATCTTCACCGGAACTGACTAGAAAAATTAAAGGGGAATTTTTTATTATTTATTGACGAATCCCTAGTGTACCTGATTTTAATAACACGAACTGGTTATTTACACTGGGTAATAAAAATTTAAAGAGTAATATAGAATTTGACAATATTGTAAACATAATTGAAAATTTAAATCTGCAAAAACTTAATGTGGATATGGATGATCTTTATGGAGGAAACGCTTTATTAAACCAAGTTTATAATCAATTATGTACTTCTAAGGGTTTTGCAGAGCTATCAACTGCACAAAAATGCCAGCAGGTATTTAATATGAGTGATGATAATTTTTTAAACTTCTATAAGGTAATTTCATTTTTATTGTCTATTCCCGCCACGTCAGCATTCACAAAAAGAGTTTTTTCTGTGATGAATAGCAAATGGCGAGACGAAGGAAACAAAGCGACTCTGAATTTGATAAAAAATAAATTACTTATTTATTTTAATTTAAATATAGAATGTAAAGATGCTAATTTGATACAAATTTCAAAAAGCAATAAAAATATGTTTTTAAATATAATAATAAAGAAAAATAAATTATACTTTATTTGGATAGTATGTACTTTTTTTCTTACGTATAATAACCAATGTACTTTACCTGCAAAAAAAAAAAATGTGGCAAATCTAGATGGATAGTATGGTTTATCTTTAAACTCAACCATTGATGAGGATCTTATGATCAATTATAGAGGTGCTTTAGCTACAACAAGCGAATATCGTTTTACCATAAGCTGTCTAAGTTAGATCCCTATTAGGATTGATCTCTTATCGTGATCTAACCTGACCGTGGCAATGTGAAGAGAACGGAAAATGCCATTCTACTGCTAATATGCAGGAGTTGAGCAATGCTCAAAGATAAAAGCAGTAAGAGACGAGTAGGTTTCCGTTCTGTATAGAACAACTAAATTTTGACCTTTTAAAACCCAATAAAAGGATTTAAGCTTGTCAGCTCTCAATTATTAAAAGTTTTTTAATCATTTTCCATTGAAAATAATACTATAATGCTTCAAATTACAAAACATTTCATCAAATACCTTTAAATATCACATATTTATTTAATTTTCATTGTTTAACATTTTTTATAAGATTTCAATCTGGCCATCGCTCGTTTCCAATTGCTAAACGTCAAAACCTCCTGAACTCGATCAACTGTCAAAATTTAGGTGGCTTTGACGTTTAGCAATTGCTCTCTCACTTCTAGTGACAGAGGAGTTGGACATCTCTTTATCTCTGGTAGAATGCACAACTCCAATATGAGAATGATTTGTTTCTAGATAGTTTGGTTCGATAAAACCCTTACCTCGCCAAAGGTGCTTGGAACACTACTCTCTGTATAATTTGCACGCGCAGTGCTCTGCTCAAAACCCCAACAGTTTATTTGTTTTGTATTTTAGAATCCAACACAACTGTTTATTTGTTTTGCATTTTAGAATTAATATATATATATTTTACATTGCAAGTATGAGTATAACTCTTCTTTGTTTTCTTATGACCTTCAACTATTTTTAAAATCTTTGTTTGTTTACCTTTTTTTTTGGATGAGAACTTCGGCAAAACGGCAAAATAAATATCGCAGGCCAAGTTTCGTAGCGAAAACACCAACTTTTAATTACAAGTATTACGTAAAAAGCAATTTACTTAGCTGCTAAGTAGAGCACGCCCTACTCTGTGAGGAGAAAATTAGCTGGCAACGCCCAACTCGTTTCGGCAATCATCGTTCCAAAGTGTCAGAGGCAGTTTTAAACTAATTTCGACATAAAAAAATAAGGAAATAGTAGCGAAACTTAAAAAGAGCGGTGAAAACAAGTCTCTCGATGCACCAACAAATACAAACATTCGCAAATGAAAAAGTGTGCCTCGAAGAGGTTAATATACACATTAGTGGAGCACAGAGTAATTGATGTGTAATATTGTCATAATATTTCTTTGTCTATTTGTAGGCCTAATAAGCGCCGAGCTTCTGTGTTCACATTAAAAATATTTGAAATTCTTTTGCCACCAGGAAAACAGTAAAAAGAAAGCGCACGGAGTGGAGAGCGTGTGGAGAGGGTGCGGCGGGCATCTTTAGTAGGGGCGAAAAATTACAAATTGAGCCGAGTGATATCTAATTAGTAGACAAGTGAAACCTAGTACCAGGAACCAACTGTTCCATTTCGATGCGCCGGAAATACACAAAGTGCAAAGCACAAAGGACAAAGCAGAAAGCACACAAAATAAAAAACTGAGAAACCCCTGATGGGAATGGTGGAGTGTGGAAAGACGAAAACTTTGCCAAACAACATATCACACACACACACATTCACACAAGCAAGCGAGCGGTGAGCAAATGTAGATTTCACTTGTCTTTATTTGCAACTACAGAGCATATTTGAAACAACGGTAAATGCAAAAAGTGCATCAAGCATAGAAGATACCAAAAACGTGCAAGAAGACAGACAGCGTGAGCAAGCAACGGAAAAGGAAAAAATCATTTATGTAAACTTCCAAAGTTTCCGAAACTCACAAAGCCCTTGCCCCTACCACCCCGCAAAGCGCGACAAAAGCGAATGATGAGTAAGGCAAAGCGCACTCTCGCATGCAGTTAATGCACTGTTGAGCAAAACAAATGTAATGCTGTCCAAATGTTAGCTCTGTGCGCACTGTGCTAAATGCTCAAACCGAAATGGTTAGCAAATTAAGCGCCGAAAGCTGCACAAAATCAGCACCAACTTGGCCTAGCCCGCATGCAAGTGTGAGGCGGTCGCGTCCGAGCACTGTTCTGCAAACCGTGTGCAACGCCAACGCCGCTGTGGAATGCTCCCTCGCGAGGCCGTTATGCACTTTGCCAACTAATAAAATAAGTTGCGCGCAAATAATATAATAAAAAGTTTAGAAATGTAACGGTGAAAAATTGTACAATACCATTGACGAATACTTAGACAAGCGGCGTAGGCCCTGTGAGAAATACTTCGCACACATTTTGCTGCCGCAAGCCCTAAATAAAGGCTGTACAGAACTGGCAGAAAACTCAAGATTGCAAACTTCGACTAAGTTTGCTTCTTGGAAACATTGCAATGGCTACAGCTAAGCTAGTCTAACTTATAGAAGCACTAGGCAATAGAAGCTCATCAAGTATTGTGCTCTTCTTCAATATGTGTACTAAAGCGTGATCAGCTTATGGTTTTTGGAAAAAATATGTTCAGTGAAAATTAAATGCGTGCTGTGGATTTATTCGCGAATGGGTAATTTAAAATCCTGGCAGCCTAAACTGTTCCTTTCCAGTAGAATGGAGAGAAAATTTAAAGAGCAAAGTGCAAAAACGTTCGGCACTTGAAGGTTAGGTTAGGTTAGGTCACCAATACAAACTTGCACAGGCGTTTAATTTTCATCCCATCCAGCTCGGTGGGATGTCTGAAGGTATGTGCTCCCTTCTGTTTAAGTCTTGACCTCCCAAACACGGAAAAGTCAGGAAGGAAGTGTTGAGATGTTTCAATTTCGTGTTCTTCCATACAGCTCCTGCATGGCGAATGGTGAGATTCCCTGCTTAACAGCTTGAACGCCAATAGGGCAATGACTTGTTAAAACAACTAGGGATATCTATTCTTACTGAAGAAAAAAAAAAATTACTAGATGTCTGGCAATCGATGTTGGGCCACGACAGCGACGTTGCTCAAGTTTTTTAAATTTGTTGTTAACAACCAGGATCCATAGAAGAGGAGAGAGAATTCATCCTTGTGGGGTTCCTCTACTCACATTTCGTCGAGCACGTAGGGAAATATGAGCTGGTTATCATGGCTCCCATAACTGCTAACGGATATAATGGCCTCTGATCTAAGCAGAATCTATTGTGAAACAATAAAAATATGAATAGGGGCCTAACAGCTGACGAGCGCAAAAAAGACAGAAAGACACGTCTCGATGAGTGGCAAAACCAATTGGATGCGGCAGGTAAAGGAATCTGTGTAGTGCGTTTAACGTGGTATCCTGCTTTCGAAAGCTTAACTCCACGGTGTTTAGAAGCACAATGGATCAATACAATGCGTTGATCAGCGCCCTGAAAACTGGGTAAGCATTTTCAGTACCAATCGGCAGTGTGGCATGGACACACTAACCACCTTGTGTGATGGGTTCGAGGCCCATCTAAAACCTCTGCCGTACTTTGGGTCAGGCACCCAGTTGCAATGCAACTCCACATTCAAGCTGACAAAGTCAGTTTTTCCCGCGATTTGGGTTTTAACCACAACCACCACGAATCTCCACAAAGAGCCAAACCCAATGAGCAGATTGCAGTTACCTCCAAAGGCTAACTGCTCCCGTGGTACCAGGTTAAAGTCTTTAGTATGACCTTGTAACCGAAGCTACGACCAGTTGAGTTTCCACACAACTCTGGACTGGTGACCAGGATCTTAGTCGCCTCTTACGACAGGCATGCTTTACCACGGGGATATTCAGTTTCTCCTCCGAACCCTGAGGGACCCCTGGGTATGTTGTGAAGAGAACCACCATAGAAGAACTAACAAACGAAATGATGACGCCGGACAAAATAGTGAGTCACATGCTATGATCAGAGTTGGCGTGGGCTAAAAAGAAAGTGGGCTGCAATAGCGCTCCAAGAACTAAGAATAAAAGAAAGGCAGTGGAGAAGCATAAGACCACATGAATAACTCAGAAGAGACAGTGTGAAGAAGCATTTATCTGCTTGGTGCTGCGAAGTAGTGCTTAACACCGATCCCGCAGACCCAAATACACAAGCTACAGCAGCCAAAGCACCCGAAAGAGCCCGAAAGAGGTGTACTTTAGCAGACAATATGAATCATGCCTGCTGCCAGTTTACCTCAGCAGTATCTTTAGAAAATTCCTACTTCGGAAACCAAACAACAAAAAACAAAAACAACAAAATACTGAACGCTATTACCAGAACGTTTTTAGGTTTAATGGTTTAGATACAAAATATTCCAACTACCTTTGCAGGAGCCGCCAATCTCGAATCGCTTTATTTGAGGGATTTTAATTTCTCCAAAACTTTTCCTGCTCGCAATCATTCGAATAAAGTTGTACAAATATGAGAATGTGGGAATCAGGGAGATCATTGTTTAGCTATTGCACCGCCAGGTACTGGCCTGCATATCTCACCTAGATGCAACTGATCTACTGCCAAAATTCCAAAATTTGTGCACTTATTTTACGGACAAAAACGCAAATAAATAAAACATTTTTATTGGTGTTTTACAACCGGACTTTTTATATTCATTTGTTTGTTGCAAACGTTAGCATTGAAAATAAAGAAATGGCTGTGAGTGCAACGGCTATGCCAAAGAGGCGAAAGGTTAAATGGTTAAATGGTGATTGTGGCCACGGGTCGTAAACGTAACATTTGAAATGTGCATAAAATCAGGCGTTGCATGCAACAAAGATACAACGGCGAAGGTTAAAAACGCGAATAAGCGAAGGGTATTTGGTGTTTGTTGTTACCACAATTTAATAGACTGTATACCACAGCTTAAGCTCACACGTGTGTTTGCGAGAATTCGTTGCCAAACTTTAAAAAAAAATTAAAACAATAAAATTTACACACAAAAGTTATTGTTTTATCAATAATAAGTATTTACTCTACTTATTTTATTTTCATTAATTTTTTCTCACGATTTGCGGCGCTTGCCTTGAAAGCAGGCGCGTCTTGATAACAATCGCGCCAAGCTGTGCGAAAACCAAAAATTGCAGCAGCAACCAGCCCACCCACGCCCCACAGCGCCACTTGCAGTGAATTATCGACGCAATACTCAAGTTGGCGAATCCACTTACTAAGTGATTTCGAAACATCTCCACACGCGGCTTCGTAGTAGCAACTGCACGCGCGTTCGTTGCGGCACTGTCGACGCCGCTTGGTCCTCTCACTCGTTTATCATAAGCATTTCTTATTGCTTGTCAGCAGAAACGTTTCGAGATTGTCGAATTATCGCAGCGGCGACATATCGAAAATTCTGAAGACATCAGCACAACACGGCGTCGACGCCCGTAGGCGCTGCTGCCATTTACCACTTGCGACTTGCCCTTCGTCGTTGCTCGGTTGACATACGCTGTTAGTGTGTGCTGCCACCTATTTAATCTTACTGCCACAGCTGCACTCGAGCGCAAGTGAAGTTGTCACTTGAGCGTAATCGGTAATGCCAAATCGACAAATCGTTGAAACGACCAATACCACTAACAACAATAACTAACCATTTTCGTCTGTTGTCTGCTTGCTGTCAGTTGTGCTCTGTAAGTGGGTTGGCACTTCAAGTGCGCTTACCAAACCCCCAACGGGCTTCTTGTGAACACATATGAACATAGTTTTATACCCGAGCACAACATGCTGCCTAAGGATTTTGTATGCTTGTATGAGTAACTGTAGTTTGAATTAAGAAATGATTCACTATTGCCACAACAAGAGATATGGGAGATAATTATATCGGCCATCAGCTTATAAGAATATTTTTCCTGTGGGGAATCTTCCATGTAGGGTGTTTTAGAAAGGTAGAACTATGATTTCCAAACAAAAACAATAAAATTAATGCGTAACGGCCGCTTTGCGTTTTATGAAGACTATTCTTTCGGTCCAATTTTGATTTTTTTTCTAGCAAGCCGGGCTTTTCTCGCAAATGCCGCGCCGAGCTTTTTTTAACAGATCAGTCCTAGCTAGTTGATCAACATAGATCAGCCCATAAAGTTGACGCATACACATACATATATATTTAATTTCTCTAACAGAGTCAAATCCGATTACGTATACAGCTGTGTTCAAAATAATAGGAGTGCCCCTGAGAAAAATATTTAACCCAAAAAAATTATTATGTCAGAACATGAACGTCAAGCACTCGTATTCGGCGAGTAAAATACAAAGCATAAACTGGAGTTGTTTACATTATTTGCAATATTATGACTTCAAATCTGTGTCGGTCACTGAAATAGGAGTGGGAGCTACCAAGGGGTATAAAACATTTTTATTTAAACAAAATCTGTAAAAAACTAAAAAGTATGTACTAAAAAGTAAAAACGATGGGATTTTTAAAAGGATAAGTAGTTTTTTTTAATTAGTGGGTAGAGGAAAACGTCGCAGCGACAAAAAGCGTGAAATCATTAAAAATCTTAGAAAAAATGAGAAAACTTGTAAATAAATTAAAGAAATACTCATGTGCTCTGATCAAATGATATCAAATACCTCTGTCCTACAAAAATAATGTCTTAATACGTGGACGAAAACACAAAACTACTAAAGAAATCGATCGACGCATGCTCAAGTCGTCTAAAAAAGATCCCAAACCGTCGTCTAGAGAAATAAGGAAGCGTCTAGATCTTGACGTTAGTGACGTAACAGTTCGTAGACGTTGTTGGAATATAATTTATTTGCGAGGAGCCCGCGAAAAGCTCCATTGTTGACAAAGAAACATAATTAGAGCACGGCTCCAATTCGCCAAGGAACATGGCAACTGGCAAACGGAGAAATGAAAAAATATTTTGTGGACAGACGAATGTAAGGTGGTTTTATTTGGTGGCACAGAGTCTAGGTAGTATATCCGTCGACCACTAAATGCGGAATATAATCCGCAATACACTCTTAAGACCATCACACATGGTGGTACATAGTGAAAAAGTTTCTCGTACAACGGCGTGGCACCAATCCCTCTGATAAAAGAAACCATGGATCAGTACGTGTATGTCGATATATTGAAAAAAGTTATGCTGCCATACGCGGAATGGAATATGCAATTAAAGTGGTTGTTTCAGCAAGATAACGACCCGAAACATACAAGTAAATGTGGAAAGCAATGGCTTCGGGTCAATAAAATTGAGGTTATGTCGTGGCCTGGTCAGTCGCCTGACCTTAATTCCATAAAAAACTTATGGGTAGCTACTAAAAAAGGTGTTGCTGACAGTGAACCATCAATACAAGGAAATTATGGATCACAGTTCACGAGGCATGGCAGCAAATCCCGCTGAAAAGATGTCGTGATCTGATCGATCCCATGTCCCGCCGATGAGCTGCAGTAATAAAAAATTACGGTACTCCACTAAATATTAACTAAACTAACTCATATACTTGTCCTAATTTCCAATTTTTTTGATTTATTATTAGTTTTATTGAATTTTGTCATGCACTCCTATCATTTCGAATACCTAATTATTGAGGTTTTTATTTAAATAATTTTTTTTTTTCATATACTTTGTATTATTAAAAATTTAAAAGTGCGTAAAAAGACTGCATAAAATGAACAATTCGTGGATAAAAAATAAAATAATAAAATTCTTGTTTTTGTTGAAAAGCATAACTTTTCATATTATATTGTGATGCACTCCTATTATTATTATATTATTTTGAACACAACTGTATTTCCAATTCAGACTTATTCGGGAATCTGGAAAATCTACTTACGATAGTCCGCGCTTTAAATACTTATAGGAAGAGATATACGAGTACAAGCTGACCGCACAGGATGCGGTCTTGGGAAATGATTTCAAACGAATTTTAAAAACTTTTCTAGTTATATTCTTTACATGGTAATACACAGAGGAATACTGAAAATAAATTTCAAACTCATTTGTCTTCTTTGACAGCTTTCCTACTAGAGAATTATATACCATTAAAAAAAACTACAGCAAAGCTTATAGCTTGTAGAGCTGTTCACTTGCAGGGCGTGGCTGAATCAACTCAACTCGTTACGATGCTTGAGGTACAGCTAAGGATCTCTGACGGGGCAGAATGGCAGCTTCCCTACGCGCATCTATTAGAGATTCCATTTGAGCATATATTTTTTTTTTTTGAGCATACATTTCAATAGATGTGTGCTTGTGTATGTGAACAGCAAATAAACATGCTACATTATCCTTTCAGTTACTGCGAATTCCCAATGGCTAAAGGACATTTTGAAACTCGATACAAGCGTCTTGTGGGCGACTGTGCGCTGAAAGATTGACGTCAACATATTGTAGTTTAGAGCGTGTTAAAAGTCACAATTTACATTTTCAAGTGTGAATGGTAAATCTCAAATCCATCGGAAGAAGTGAAGAGCGATCAGTTTTAGTGCGGCGTGGAAAAAAGTAAAACTCTTCAAAAACAGTGCATTCAATTCAAATACTTAGGACATTCAAAGTGATTCTTTAAATACATGCTGGATTGTACTTTGAGTTGCTTTTCTATTTTCGCAACTTTTAGAAGTAATAATTATTTGTCATTTTAAAAAATTCAAGATATAAAAACTTACTTTGGAGCAGGGTTTCGAATTGTTGTTGGACTTTTAATTCCGATTTGCGATTAAAAATTGAAAATTTGGATTTTTAATGCTGAATTTAGGATTAAAGCTTGAATTTGTAACTTTTAAGTCATATACTTTATATAACCTATAGACTGACCGGCAAAGTCGGCATACGTTATATGTAGTATATGAGAGCTGGGGTAATATCGACCCGATTTTATCTACTAACTATTATCATGTCGCATACTAAAAAAGTGTTCCCTGGGTTTCATTAAGTTGCCACACATACAACCACCAATCACATGGAGCAATGTCAGCCGGATGTTTGAAAATCCTGATAATAGTTGTATGGTTGCTAGGTCACGTTTTTGCTCAAATTTATCTATTTTAGGCACAAAGAAGATACACTGTTATGAGTAAAACACGCTCTCTCATTTTTATTGGCATAACTCACATATGGGCCGATTTATGCAGCTTAAATTGACCCGAAAGTTCGAAAATCTTTATAACTGTTAAGTATGTGGGTGTTTAAGGAAGCATTGATCCTATTCAACCCATTTTTGATACACAAATATACTGTTGCCAGGAAAGCATTCTCTCTGAAGTTCAATTGTATATCTCAAACACTGACATATATTTGCGGTCAGAAGTCCACTATAGATATTGTGGTCCACATATTCGGTATCTAGGGGCTTGGAAAGTTTTGGTTGAATTCCTTTAAAGGAATTATTAGTGCATTGTATACCGTTATGTTAATTACTTCTTGCTTTGTGTACTGGAAAGTGAAATGTTAAAATGGAATTTAAAAATGTGCTATATGGCAGGTAGGCGTATTTGTAATTCGATTTTGCCTATTTTCACACTGTGACATAGAAATATGAGAAGAATGCCACAGGTGTTCCTCTCTATTCCCCCCAGATGGTCTCAGTATGAAATTTTCGAGTAATCGATTTTTTTATTATTTTAGTTTAGTTCCAATTTGGAGAGAACATTTTTAACGTCATTCGCTATAGCGCCAAGGAAGCTTTTTTTCTTGAAATCTTTCTATTTTTTACGAAAAAAAGGTCCAAATTCGATACTTTTTGTTGACACCACCGCCATTTTGTCAAATTTCAAAAAGCCAAGAAAGCTTCCTTTGCGCAAAAGCGACTTCCCTACAGATTAATAATCTTTTGTGACATTTTTTTCAAACCAAAATTGCGGCCGCAATCATGGACATCGTATAGGACCTTTTTTTTACGTGCCTCGACATCATTTATATATATGACCCTATATCTATCTCGTTTAGTTTTAGGTGAGACGTACAACCATTAGGTGAACATAACTATTATATGCTTTAGCAACAGGTTGCAAGACGGGCGATCTTTGCAAGGGACGAGGATTGGAAAGAAAGCTAGTTAAATTTTTAATGAGTAAAATAGATTTTTCTCAATTTTCTGCACGAAAATTTTCAATCATAGCTTTTCACGTCAAAATATCTTTATTTTTAACATCTCGATTGAAATATCCACCTTCTAAGGTGGAACGGAACCACACCATATATATATATATATTTTTTTTTTTAATATAAGGCATGGAAAGAAATCCAAAAAATTAACTCGGACTTTTCAAAATATTTATTGAATGCAAGCAAAGATATATTATTTTCTACAACTTTTTGCTACTGCAGACTGTATGTTTGGTATACTCGTATAATATGTTCGATTCGTTACTTTTTCTTGCTTAGCGAATCCAGGACAGCTATTTGCTAGACATCAGATGAAAGTAAAACTCAGTATAAACGAAAGTGAAGGGAAATTTTCAAAAATCTTCGCATCAATAAAGCACGCTTGTCATAATCAGAGCTATCGACCACAATATTAATTTTATTTATAATAGCCAGCTGTTTAAGTCGTTAAATTTATTTCGAATTGGCAATCATCAATCCTCATAGTCACAATTGCCGTTTCCAGCGCGTTGATATTTTAACAACATCCAAGTGAATAATGAAAAAACTACATAAAAAAAAAATCAATGAACTTAACTTTACAAAAGTCGGAAGTGGCAAACGAAGCAAGTTTCTTCCTCCAAGCCACTCAAGTGCAATTTGCTCCCTGAGGTGTAAATACACAACAGCGAACTCAGCAAATTTTCAAGAAACCACCAACTGCATATCAATGAGCCGCAAACACTTGTGCGAAACTTTTCATGTTACAATCGAAGTGAATGGGCACAAATTCGCCGAGAGTGCAATCAATGATGGAAAGGTAATGAATTAGGAAATAGAGAACGAGGCACAAATAGAACGCTAAGCTCGAAAGTTTTACTAATTCTTCTTAATTTACTTTAAATAGAAGACACAGTCTTAACGATTCGAAATGTTGCAGAAGAATTATAGCAAAATTAAACAATTAAATAAAAGTTTGCAGAAATCTGTTGTTGTTGTCATAAAGAAAATATTCACCAAATAGTTTGGAGAACTACTGTCGAGTTGACAACACTGGACTCGTTAAAAATCTTAGTCTCTTCCGGTTAATTTTCGAGAGAACAAGCGAGTAGTATCGGTTACGTTCACGAGTTGGATTCAGAATGGTATTCGAAGACATCCTCAATTGCCCACTATGCATTATATTAAACCAGAGTTATTGGAGGGTATTAAAATAATATTTATAATGTCCAAGGTTATAAAAACATCCATGGCTTCATTTAACCCTTTATTGATATCAGCAGGCCTGGGTGACCCCTACACAAGACACTTCTCGCTTTTTTTTATCAAATAACCATTGTTAGCAGCAGCTCTTTATGGGTACTTGTTCGAACAGAGGTGGTTAGTTATGCGGGCATTCATTGCATGTAGGATATATATTTGGTTTGTCGAGGTCGATTATGAATAAGTAAGAGTTCAATATACTAAAATCACAACAAAGTTGAACAATCGTCACTCTGGATTCGCGTCACACTCGAGTTCTTCGTCTGCAATGGATGATGGTTTTACTCCAAGTACCCCATTCACTGGGAGGGGTCG
>JAPZAG010001372.1:0-17377 GCA_027475135.1 Bactrocera correcta | reverse complement strand
CTTCGAAAAAACTTCGAAGAAGAGAGTAGCTCTGCCGACACAGACGTGGCTAAAGAAATTGGGCGGGGCGGCGTCAACAATTACGTAATCTTATATTTAGTTATAAAGTCGATTTTCTTGTAAACACTCATTTAGCAATCGATATCGAAATGCTTCAAATCATTAGTTTGACATATTTAAGTTAATAAACCTACTTTAACGCACTGAAGTTAACACAAAGCCATGACGGCATAACGGCAGCGCATGTACAAGAATTCCGTAAGCTTATCTTTAGGTATAAAGTCGATTTTCTTGTATATACACATTTAGCAATCGATATCGAAATGATTCAAATAACTAGTGAAACATATCTAAGTTAATAAACCTTCTTAAACGAACTGAAGTTAACATAAAGCCATAACGGCATAACGGCAGTGCATTTGGAAGAATTCCGTAATCTTATATTTAGGTATAAAGTCGATTTTGTTGTGTATATGCATTTAGCAATCGATTTCGAAAATCTTCAAATCATTAGTTTAACATATTTAAGTTAATAAAGCTTCTTTAACGCACTGAAGTTAACATAAAGCCATGGCGGCATAACGGCAGTGCATTTCGAAGCATTCCGTAATCTTATATTTAGGTATAAAGTCGATTTTCTTGTATATACACATTTAGCAATCGATAACGAAATGCCCCAAATCATTAGTTTAACATATTAAAGTTAATTAACCTTTTTTAACGTATTTAAGTTGATATAAAGCCATGGTGGCATTACGACAGTACATTTGGAAGAATTCCGTAATCTCATATTTAGGTATAAAGTCGATTTTCTTGTATATATGCATTAAGCAATCGATATCGAAATGCCTCAAATAACTGGTTTAACATATTTAGGTTAATAAACCTTCTTTAACTTACTGAAGTTAACATAAAGCCATAACGGTATAACGGCAGTGCATTTGGAAGAATTCCGTAACCTTATATTTATGTATAAAGTCGATTTTATTGTATATACACATTTAGCAATCGATATCGAAATGCCTCAAATCATTAGTTTAACATGTTTAAGTTAATTAACCCCCCTTATCTTACTGAAGTCTACAAACGCCTTAACGGCATAACAGCAGTGCATGTAGAAGAATTCCGCTATCATATATTTAGGTATAAAGTCGATTTTCTTGTATATCGATATCGAAATGCCTCAAATCATTAGTTTAACATATTTTAGTTAATTAACCCTCTTTATCTTACTGAATTCTACAAACGCCTTAACGGCATAACGGCAAAGCATTTAGAAGAATTACGTAATCTTATATTTAGGTATAAAGTCGTTTTTTTTGTATATACTCATTTAGCAATCGAAATCGAAATGCTACAAATCATTAGTTTAACATATTTAAGTTAATTAACCCTCTTTATCTTACTGAAGTCTACAAACGCCTTAACGGCATAACGGCAAAGCATTTATAAGAATTACGTAATCTTATATTTAGGTATAAAGTCGATTTTCTTGTATATACTCATTTAGCAATCGAAATCGAAATGCTTCAAATCATTAGTTTAACATATTTAAGTTAATTAACCCTCTTTATCTTACTGAAGACTACAAACGTTTTAACGGCATAACGGCAAAGCATTTACAAGAATTACGTAATCTTATATTTAGGTATAAAGTCGATTTTGTTGTATATACACATTTAGCAATCGATATCGAAATGCTTCAAATCATTAGTTTAACATATTTAAGCTAATTAACCCTCTTTATCTTACTAAAGTCTACAAACGCCTTAACGGCATAACGGCAACGCATTTAGAAGAATTCCGTAATCTTATATTTAGGTATAAAGTCGATTTTCTTGTAAACACTCATTTAGCAATCGATATCGAAATGCTTCAAATCATTAGTTTGAAATATTTAAGTTAACAAAGCTACCTCAACGCACTGAAGTTAACACAAGGCCATGGCGGCATAACGGCAGTGCATGTAGAAGAATTCCGTTATAATATATTTAAGTATAAAGTCGATTTTTTTGTATATACACATTTAGCAATCGATATCGAAATGCCTCAAATCATTAGTTTAACATATTTAAGTTAATTAACCCCCTTTATCTTACTGAAGTCTACAAACGCCTTACCGGCATAACGGCAGTGCATGTAGAAGAATTCCGTTATCATATATTTAGGTATAAAGTCGATTTTCTTGTATATACACATTTAGCAATAGATATCGAAATGCCTCAAATCATTAGTTTAACATATTTAAGTTAATTAATGCTCTTTATCTTACTGAAGTCTACAAACGCCTTAACGGCATAACGGCAAAGCATTTAGAAGAATTCCGTAATCTTGTATTTAGGTATAAAGTCGATTTTCTTGTATATACTCATTTAGCAATCGATATCGGAATGCTTCAAATATAAATTTAACATATTTAAGTTAACAAACCTACTTTAACGCACTGAAGTTAACACAAAGCCATGGCGGCATAAAGGCAGTGCATGTAGAAGAATGCCGTAATCTTATATTTAGGTATAAAGTCGATTTTCTTGTATTACACATTTAGCAATCGATATCGAATTGCCTCAAATCATTAGTTTAACATATTTAAGTTAATTAACCCTCTTTATCTTACTGAAGTCTACAAACTCCTTAACGGCATAACGGCAAAGCATTTAGAAGAATTCCGTAATCTTATATTTAGGTATAAAGTCGATTTTCTTGTATATACTCATTTAGCAATCGATATCGAAATGCTTCAAATCATTAGTTTAACATATTTAAGTTAATAAACCTTCTTTAACGAACTGAAGTTACAAAAGCCTTGGCGGCATAACGGCAGTGCATTTAGAAGAATTCCGTAATCTTATATTTAGGTATAAAGTCGATTTTCTTGTATATACCATTTAGCAATCGATATCGAAATGCTTCAAATCATTAGTTTAACATATTTAAGTTAATTAACCTCTTTATCTTACTGAAGTCTACAAACAGCCTTAACGGTATAACGGCAGTGCATTTAGAAGAATTTCGTAATCTTATATTTAGGTATAAAGTCGATTTTCTTGTATATACACATTTAGCAATCGATATCGAAATGCTTCAAATCATTAGTTTAACATATTTAAAGTTAATTAACCTTCTTTAACATACTGAAGTTGATATAAAGCCTTTGGCGGCATAACGGCAGTCATTTAGAAGAATTCCGTAATCTTATATTTAGGTATAAAGTCGATTTTCTTGTATATACTCATTTAGCAATCGATATCGAAATGCTTCAAATCATTAGTTTAACATATTTAAGTTAATTAACCTTCTTTATCTTACTGAAGTTTACATAAAGCCATAACGGTATAACGGCAGTGCATTTGGGAGAATTTCGTAATCTTATATTTAGGTATAAAGTCGATTTTGTTGTATATAAACATTTAGCAATCGATATCGAAATGCCTCAAATCATTAGTTTAACATATTTAAGTTAATTAACCTTCTTTAACATACTGAAGTTGATATAAAGCCATGGCGGCATAACGACAGTACATTTGGAAGAATTCGTAATCTTATATTTAGGTATAAAGTCGATTTTCTTGTATACACTCATTTAGCAATCGATATCGAAATGCTTCAAATCATTAGTTTAACATATTTAAGTTAATTAACCTTCTTTATCTTACTGAAGTTTACATAAAGCCATAACGGTATAACGGCAGTGCATTTGGGAGAATTTCGTAATCTTATATTTAGGTATAAAGTCGATTTTCTTGTATATACACATTTAGCAATCGATATCGAAATCCCGCTTCAAATCATTAGTTTAACATATTTAAGTTAATTAACCTTCTTAACGTAATGAAGGTGATATAAAGCCATGGCGGCATAACGCAGTGCATTTAGAAGAATTCCGTAATCTTATATTTAGGTATAAAGTCGATTTTGTTGTATATACTCATTTAGCAATCGATATCGAAATGCTTCAAATCATTAGTTTAACATATTTAAGTTAATATACCTTCTTTAACGAACAGAAGTTACATAAAGCCATAGCGGCATAACGGCAGTACATTTGGAAGAATTCCGTAATCTTATATTTAGGTATAAAGTCGATTTTCTTGTATATACCATTTAGCAATCGATATCGAAATGCTTCAAATCATTAGTTTAACATATTTAAGTTAATTAACCTTCTTAACGTAATGAAGGTGATATAAAGCCATGGCGGCATAACGACAGTGCATTTAGAAGAATTCCGTAATCTTATATTTAGGTAAAAGTCGATTTTCTTGTATATACACATTTAGCAATCGATATCGAAATGCTTCAAATCATTAGTTTAACATATTTAAGTTAATTAACCTTCTTTAACGTAATGAAGGTGATATAAAGCCATGGCGGCATAACGCAGTGCATTTAGAAGAATTCCGTAATCTTATATTTAGGTATAAAGTCGATTTTGTTGTATATACTCATTTAGCAATCGATATCGAAATGCTTCAAATCATTAGTTTAACATATTTAAGTTAATATACCTTCTTTAACGAACAGAAGTTAACATAAAGCCATAACGGCATAACGGCAGTACATTTGGAAGAATTCCGTTATCTTATATTTAGGTATAAAGTCGATTTTCTTGTATATACACTTTAGTAATCGATATCGAAATGCCTCAAATCATTATTTTAACATATTTAAGTTAATTAACCTTCCTTAACGTAATGAAGGTGATATAAAGCCATGGCGGCATAACGACAGTGCAGGTAGAAGAGTTCCGTAATCTTATATTTAGGTATATAGTCGATTTTCTTGTATTTACACATTTAGCAATCGATATCGAAAATCTTCAAATCATTATTTTAACATATTTAAGTTAATTAACCTTCCTTAACGTAATGAAGGTGATATAAAGCCATGGCGGCATAACGACAGTGCAGGTAGAAGAGTTCCGTAATCTTATATTTAGGTATAAAGTCAATTTTCTTGTATACACTCATTTAGCAATCGATATCGAAATGCTTCAAATCATTAGTTTAACATATTTAAGTTAATATACCTTCTTTAACGAACAGAAGTTTACATAAAGCCCTAACGGCATAACGGCGGTATATTTATATGAATTCCGTTATCTTATATTTAGGTATAAAGTCGATTTTATTGTACATACGCTTTTAGCAATCGATATCGAAATGCTTCAAATCATTATTTTAACATATTTAAGTTAATTAACCTTCCTTAACGTAATGAAGGTGATATAAAGCCATGGCGGCATAACGACAGTGCAGGTAGAAGAGTTCCGTAATCTTATATTTAGGTATATAGTCGATTTTCTTGTATTTACACATTTAGCAATCGATATCGAAAATCTTCAAATCATTAGTTTAACATATTTATGTTAGTTAAACTTTTTTAACGTAATGAAGGTGATATAAAGCCATGGCGGCATAACGACAGTGCATTTAGAAGAATTCCGTAATCTTATATTTAGGTATAAAGTCGATTTTGTTGTATATACGCATTTAGCAATCGATATCGAAATGCTTCAAATCATTAGTTTAACATATTTAAGTTAATTAACCTTCTTTAACGTATTAAAGTTGATATTTTTTTTTTTTTTTTTTTTTTTTTTGCGGGTGAGGGGGTGGAAAATGCCTTCCGCATCCTCGGTGCTATCGTCACAGCAGCGGTATGTGCCACTTGCAGGTCACTAAAAACCCCCCCTCTAAGGAACCGTCGCCCACCCTGGGACCGCATTTGCATTACTTCAGGGTGGCGTTCCATTTTTCTCGTTGAGAGATTTACATCTGCGCACCTGCGTCCAGGTCCCGCTTTTTGCTGCGAAGCAAGATTGCCGCGAAATTCTTTATAGTTTCCCAGTTCGCTTGACTCTCCAACATTACGCTGACTAAATTGTCCGCGTTTATTGGGCCAACCAGGTTTTCTACGGCGGTGCGTTCTTGTCGCCAGCGCACAAATTCGAAGAAGGTGTGTTCAGCGTCGTCTTCCGTCGCGTCGTTATATAGGCATGACGGCTCTTCGACTTTTCCCATTCTGTGGAGGTACTTTTTGAAGTATCCGTGACCGGATAAAAGCTGGGTTGTGTAAAAATCGACTTCTCCGAATTTGCGGCTTGTCCATAAGTCTAGATTTTTTATTAGCCTGGCCGTCCATCTGCCGCGACGTTCATTCTCCCATCTTTGTTGCCATGCTGTTATTGTATCTTTCCTTATTTGTTGTATTGCGCTCTTGTTATGATCGGATGATTTCCTTAGCTCCCACAGCTTTTTCCTTTCGTATGCTAGTAGGTCGATTGGGGCATTGCCGCTTATAACTAATATTGCATCGCCGGATACTGTCCGGTAGGCTGATGCAACTCTGAGGGCTGCGGTGCGGTGCACTCTGGCCATTACCTTACGCCGGTTTTCCTTTTTAAGCGCGTCTGCCCAGATCTCGGCTCCGTATAGTAAGACGCTGACTGTCGTCGACATTAGGAGCTTTCTCTTTTCTTGGCTGGGGCCTCCTATGTTGGCCATTAATCGGCTCAGTTGGGAGGTGATCTTCGCTGCCTTTCCTGCGGCGTGCTGGATTTGTACCCAGAAAGTTAGTCTGGGGTCCAGTCTTACGCCTAGATAGTTTACTGCTCTTTGTGTCCTGAGAGTGTCCGTAGTTGTGTGCATGTTAATCTCAAGAGGTATGTGCTTCCTTGTTAGCAGTAGTAGCTCTGTTTTTTTCGTAGCTAGCTGGAGGTTGTGGGTGTCAGGCCATGTTTGCGTCCGTATCATGACCTGATTTAGCTTTCGTCGCGCTTCTTCTGTGTCCCTTGCTGTAATTACTGCCGCGATGTCGTCCGCGTAGCCAATTAAATATGATTCGTCTGGCATTTCTAAATTTAATATAGCGTCGTAGCTAATGTTCCATAAATCTGGGCCTAGAATAGATCCTTGTGCTGCTCCTGACGTAACCGCTATCTGTCGTGACCCTTCTTTGGTTTCGTACAGCAGTTTTCTATTGCTAAGATAGCTCCGCACCACAGCCCTGAGGTAGTCAGGTATCTTGAAACTTTTTTCGAGAGCGTCGATCATGTCCACCCATCTAGCGCTGTTGAAGGCGTTTCGGACATCTAGGGTCGCCAGCAACACTATTCTTTTATATTTATGCCACCTACGTTGTGCTGCTTCTACGCTTTCAATGATGCATTTTATGGCTCCTATAGTTGATCTGCCGGGTCTAAAGCCATGTTGTCTAGGGGACAGTCCTCCAGCTTCGTTAATAGCCGCTTCGAGTCTGGGTTTTATTAGGCTTTCATATAGCTTTCCCGCTGTATCAAGCATGCATAGCGGACGGTATGCTGATGGCGAGTTGGGGTCTCCTTTTCCCTTACTGATTAGCACCAGCCGTTGCTTTTTCCATGGTTGAGGGAATATTCCGGTTTCAAGGCAAGCGTTATACATGTTTAGTAGTACTGCTGGGCGCTTTGCTGCGATTATTTTTAGGATTTCTGCTGGTATCCCGTCCGGGCCAGGTGATTTGTTGGCCTTGAGCTTGCCAGTGGCTAGCTGCAGCTCTTCAAGGGTGAAGTGGGGGATTTGCGCAGATCTTAATGTTTGTTCCGGGTCACTAGCCCTGCTTTCGTGTGTGGGGAATAGAGCGTTCACGATGTGATCCATTTTGGCAGCGGTTAAGTCAGGTGGTTTTGCTCGAGCGCCGAGTTTCCTCATGACTACTTTGTATCCGAGACCCCAGGGATTCCTGTTTATATCCTCGCGTAGTTCCTCCCATTTTTTCTTTTTGCTATCGTCGATGGCGTGCTTCAGCTCCTTTTTTGCTGATTTATATTGCTCGGCTTCTTCGGGTGCGGCTCCTCTGCGCCTTGATCTCGTGTAAGATCTGCGAAAGCGGAGGCATGTGCGTCTGAGTTGGGCGATATTGATTTTTTACAGGCTCTTGTTATGTTAAGCATTGTGTGCTCGACAATTTCTCTTGCATTTTTTGGGGAGCTGCTAGATGGATTTTGGTCATCTATTGCGGAGATCAATTTCGAAGTATTTAGCTTCGAGATGTTCCACTTCCGTGTTGCAATCTTTTTCCTGTGCTGGTTAGCGTTTGTTCCTGTATCGATAGTGAAGGAAATGTACTGGTGATCGCTGCCAGTGTAGTCCTCCAGGACTTTCCATTTCTTTATTGAGCCGGCCAAGCGTTCTGATGATAGAGTGATGTCTGGTGTAGTTTCCTCGCATCCCGGTCTTCGAAACGTGGTTGCGTTTCTCGTGTTGAGGACTATTAGGCTTAGACGCGCAGCCATTTCTAGAATGCGCTTTCCTCTCGAGTCCGTGTTTGGCATACCCCACTCTACTGCTTTGGAATTTAGGTCTCCGGCGATGATTAGTTGGCCTTCTATTGACCTGGCTGTGTCCTCAATGTTGTCGAGCTTTTCTTGGAATTCCTGTATGCTATCGCTTGGCGTCAAGTAGCAGCTGATTACTGTAAAAAGGTCGCATTTGGCCCAGACGAAACCATTGCCGTTCCCTTTGTCTACAGTGATGGCGTTACTCCCTGGTGGTAGCCATATAGCGGCGGTCGAGCTGCTATCTTCCAGCCAGGTGCCTCTCTCTTTCTTTTTATATTGCTCGCTTATGATGATTACCTCGTATGCATTCTCCATCACCATTTGCGAGAGTAGTGCGTCAGCAGCCTTGCATCTATGCATATTGGCTTGTAAGATATTCATTTGTTTTGGTATTTCCTATATACCATACATTTTGCGGAACCCGGGATATGGTCAACTTTTTCGTGTTTAGCCTCCACGCAGAGCCTCCCTCATGGCTTTGTGCACTCTTTCATTTTGTGACCTGGTTGGCCGCATTTTATGCAAGCACCTTGTCCTCTTCTATCGGGCCCTTTGCAGTCCCAGGTTATTTTTATGCGTGCCTGTCGCATCAGTGTGTCAGCTTTATCCTCGTCGAGCGTTATATATGCCCTGACCTGCTCTCTTGTGTTAGGTGCTGTTATGCTTATCGTCAAGTCTTCGATGGAGTCCTGTAGCACTTTTTTTACGGCCTCTGCTACTTCCTCTTTTGTTGAAAGGGAGTCGAGGTCTCTAATCTCTATTGTGGCTTTCGATTTGACGTCGGCTACGGTTGCGGATTCTTGGAGGGTCGTCTTGAGTGCCTCGCAAAAACTGGCTTTTGTGGATTGTCCCTTCTCCAGCTCCAGTAGTAAGGCCCCGGCTCTTGTTTTGCGAATCTCTTTGATTTTCACCTCTGCTTCTCTTAGGTTAACCTTGCTACGGATATTCTTCAGGACCTCGGCGTAGCTATTTCCTTCTGCCGGCTTAATGATTACGGCCTCCGATTGTCGTTTGGGCCTGCTTTTTGCTCTCTGGTTTGAGGCGATATTCCTCCCTTGTTGTCCTCCCTCTTTTGGGTTTTTGTTTTCCGTTCCTTCTAGTGCGTGTGTCTTCCTTGCTTTTTTGGGCAAGACTTTCTGCCACTGGCCGTCCTTTTCACTTCTTGGTCGTACTGTTTCTCGAGGCTCCACTGGACTTGTCGCCCGCCGCTTCGAGGTTGTTGGCTCTGTGGTCGTGATCCGTCTACTTAGAAGTCCGCGCCTTTTCTCGTTTTCTGCGGTGAGCCAGTTTCTGCGGTAACTCTTCATTACGTCGAAGAGTTCATCCAGCTGTGCCGCTCCGTTCTTGACATCCAAGCTGACATTCTTTTGCTTTGCCATCGCCGTCTTCATGATTTGCACGATACTCTTGCATTTTTCCAAAGATTCCTCTTCTGCTCGTCGCATTTGAGTGATGTACTCCTGTTTCGGCGAGTTTTGAGGTCCTTCTATGGTGGCCACTGGGGTGCTCTTCTCTTCTGTTTGTTTTTCTGGTGGTACTTGTGTGGCAGGAGTTTCCTTTGAGGCTATCTTTTCTCCAGTTTTTTCGACTTGTTTGGGAGTGATGGTCAGGGTAGGGGATCTGAGTACCCTACTGCTTCTGCGGAACACGGTCCCGTATTCCTCGTCTTGAGCCTCTCTGTTTTGTTGTTCTGTATGTTGTTCCTTCTGTTGGGGTTTTTGTTGTTGTTGTGGTCTGTTCATTTTAGTTCTAATGGGTCTCCGCTTCAAGCCGCTATCTCCGCACGTTGTAACAGTTGCCCTTTATGAACCCCGTGAGTATCTATGCGAGCAGGGAGGCCACGCAAGGGTTGACTCAAGTCCTTATGGGAGCTTGTGTTCAGAGCCAGGTTCAGGCACGAATCAGGAGCTCGTCTCAACTGAACCTGTACGGCCAAAAAATAATTTTTGGCGACGTGCATTGAACGTACTTGAAGACCTGCCAGGGTTTTAACGAGACGGAGGTGAGAGCAGTATTAGCCTGCCAGCCATTTCGGTAAGATGTCACTCTTGCCTACTGAGGTGATAGAATACTGCCCTCCCCAGCCCTTTGTCAGACTAGTCCATTATTGGTTTCCAGTATTCCATAATCAGAACCTTACTGGCCTCGATTCTGATGGGCGCTTGCCCAGGGTTTTCGCCGGCTTCTGAGCACTGTTGGTGCTGCTCACTGCATGGTTCCCTCGTCGCTTTGTTGCCTCCCTCTCTTGGGTAGGTTCTCCCTCGGTGCAACCCCGGTGGGGGTTGTGGACGCTTATTTGAAGGCGGCATCTTCTCGCCTCTTCGCCGGAGGTTCATTGGGCGTATTAGGCGTTTTGAGCCAAGCCCTCCTCTCCTGCAGCTCTTGGTCGGGGGCTGCGTATTACTATTCGCAGCTAACCTACTTAACGTAGGCCGTCCACTATCCGCCAGCTGTGACCCCGGTAGTAGCCTGAGCTCAGCCCTACCCAGTAGCCTGAGCTCAGCCTGAAGTTGATATAAAGCCATGGCGGCATAACGACAGTAGATTTGGAAGAAACCCGTAATCTTATATTTAGGTATAAAGTCGATTTTCTTGTATAAATGCTTTAAGCAATCGATTTCGAAATGCTTCAAATAACTGGTGTAACATATCTAAGTTAATAAAACTTCTTTAACGAACTGAAGTTAACATAAAGCCATAACGGCATAACGGCAGTGCATTAAGAAGACTTCCGTAAGCTTATCATTAGGTATAAAGTCGATTTTGTTGTATATAAACATTTAGCAATCGATATCGAAATGCCTCAAATCATTAGTTTAACATATTTTAGTTAATTAACCTTCTTTAACATACTGAAGTTGATATAAAGCCATAATTGCATAACGGCAGTGCATTTGGAAGAATTCCGTTATCTTATATTTAGGTATAAAGTCGATTTTCTTGTACACACTCATTTAGCAATCGATATCGAAATGCTTCAAATCATTAGTTTAACATATTTAAGTTAATAAACCTTCTTTAACAAACAGAAGTTAACATAAAGCCATAATTGCATAACGGCAGTGCATTTGGAAGAATTCCGTAATCTTATATTTAGGTATAAAGTCGATTTTCTTGTATATACACATTTAGCAATCCATATCGAAATGCTTCAAATCATTAGTTTAACATATTTAAGTTAATTAACCTTCTTTAACGTATTGAAGTTTATATAAAGCCACGGCGACATAACGACAGTACATTTGGAAGAATTCCGTAGTCTCATATTTAGGTATAAAGTCGATTTTCTGGTATATATGCATTAAGCAATCGATATCGAAATGCTTCAAATCATTAATTTAACATATTTAAGTTAATAAACTTTCTTTAACGAACTGAGGTTGGCTTAAGGCCATGGCGGCATAACGGCAGTGCATTTAGAAGAATTCCATAATCTTATATTTAGGTATAAAATCTATTTTCTTGTATTTACACATTTAGCAATCGATATCGAAAATATTCAAATCATTAGTTTAACACATTTATGTTAGTTAAACTTCTTTAACGTAATGAAGGTGATATAAAGCCATGGCGGCATAACGACAGTGCGTTTAGAAGAATTCCGTAATCTTATATTTAGGTATAAAGTCGATTTTGTTGTATATACGCATTTAGCAATCGATATCGAAATGCTTCAAATCATTAGTTTAACATATTTAAGTTAATTAACCTTCTTTAACGTATTGAAGTTGATATAAAGCCATGGCGGCATAACGACAGTAGATTTGGAAGAAACCCGTAATCTTATATTTAGGTATAAATTCGATTTTGTTGTATATACACATTAAGCAATCGATATCAAAATGCTTCAAATCATTATTTTAACATTTTTAAGTTAATTAACCTTCTTTATCTTACTGAAGTTTACATAACGCCAAAACGATATAACGGCAGTGCATTTGGAAGAATTTCGTGATATTATATTTAGGTAAAAAGTCGATTTTCTTGTATATACTCAGTTAGCAATCGATATCGAAATGCTTCAAATTATTCGTTTAACATATTTAAGTTAGTTAAGCTTTTTTAACGTAATGAAGGTGATATAAAGCCATGGCGGCATAACGGCAGTGCATGTAGAAGAATTCCGTAATCTTATATTTAGGTATAAAATCGATTTTCTTGTATATACACATTTAGCTATCGCTATCGAAATGCTTCAAATCATTCGTTTAACATATTTATGTTAATTAACCTTCTTTAACGATAGGAAGTTGGCATATAGCCATGGCGGCATAACGGCAGTGCATGTAGAAGAATTCCGTAATCTTATATTTAGGTATAAAGTCGATTTTCTTGTATATACACATTTAGCTATCGATATCGAAATGCTTCAAATCATTAGTTTAACATATTACGTTAATAAACGCTTTGTAGCTTACTAAAGTCTACATGAAGCCTTAACGGTATAACGGCAGTGATTTAGAAGAATTCCGTAATGTTACAATTTTATATTTAGGTATAAAGTGGATTTTCTTGTATTTATACATTTAGCAATCGATATCGAAATGCTTCAAATAAAGTATAAAGTCGATTTTGTTGTACATACACATTTAGCAATCGATATCGAAATGATTCAAATCATTAGTTTAACATATTTAAGTTAGTTAACCTTCTTTACCGTAATGAAGGTGGTATAAAAATATGGCGGCTCAACGACAGTGCATTTAGAAGAACTCCGTAATCTTATATTTAGGTATAAAGTCGATTTTGTTGTATATACGCATCTAGCAATCGATATCGAAATGCTTTAAATCATTAGTTTAACATATTTAAGTTAATAAACCTTCTTTATCTTACTGAAGTTTACATAAAGCCAAAACGATATAACGGCAGTGCATTTGGAAGAATTCCGTAATCTTATATTTAGGTAAAAAGTCGACTTTCTTGTATATACTCATTTAGCAATCGATGTCGAAATGCTTCACATCAATCGTTTAACATATTTAAGTTAGTTAACCTTCTTTAACGTAATGAAGGTGATATAAAGCCATGGCGCCATAACGACAGTGCATTTAGAAGAATTACGTATTCTTATATTTAGGTATAAAGCCGATTTTGTTGTATATACGCATTTAGCAGTCGATATCGAAATGCTTCAAATCATTTGTTTAACATATTTAAGTTAGTTAACCTTCTTTAACGTAATGAAGGTGATATAAAGCCATGGCAGCATAACGACAGTGCATTTAGAAGAATTCCGTAATCTTATATTTAGGTATAAAGTCGATTTTGTTGTATATACGCATTTGGCAATCGATATCGAAATGCTTCAAATCATTCGTTTAACATATTTAAGTTAGTTAACCTTCTTTGACGTAATGAAGGTAATATAAAGCCATGGCGACATAACGACAGTGCATTTAGAAGAAATCCGTAATCTTATATTTAGGTATTAAACCGATTTTGTTGTATATACGCATTTAGCAATCGATATCGAAATGCTTCAAATCATTCGTTTAACATATTTAAGTTAGTTAACCTTCTTAAACGTAATGAAGGTGATATAAAGTCATGGCGGCATAACGACAGTGCATTTAGAAGAATTCCGTAATCTTATATTTAGGTATAAAGTCGATTTTGTTGTATATACACATTAAGCAATCGATATCGAAATGCTTCAAATCATTAGTTTAACATATTAAGTTAATAAACATTTTTTAGCATACTGAAGTCTACATAATGCCTTAACGGTATAACGGCGGTGCATTTAGAAGAATTCCGTAATCTTATATTTAGGTATAAAGTCGATTTTCTTGTATATACACATTTAGCTATCGATATCGAAATGCTTCAAATCATTCGTTTAACATATTTAAGTTAGATAACCTTCTTTAACGTATTGAAGGTGATATAAAGCCATGGCGGCATAACGACAGTGCATTTAGAAGAATTCCGTAATCTTATATTTAGGTATAAAGTCGATTTTGTTGTATATACGCATTTAGCAATCGATATCGAAATGCTTCAAATCATTAGTTTAACATATTTAAGTTAATAAACCTTCTTTAACGTATTGAAGTTAATGTAAAGCCATGGCAGCATAACGACAATACATTTGGAAGAATTCCGTAGTCTTATATTTATGGATAAAGTTGATTTTCTTGTATATACCCATTTAGCAATCGATATCGAAATGCTTCAAATCATTACTTTAACATATTTAAGTTAATAAACCTTCTTTAACGAACGGAAGTTGGCTTAAAGCCATGGCGGCATAACGGCAGTGCATTTAGAAGAATTCCGTAATCTTATATTTAGGTATAAGGTCGATTTTTTTGTATATACACATTTAGCAATCGATATCGAAATGCTTTAAATCATTAGTTAACATATTTAAGTTAATTAACCTTCTTTATCTTACTGAAGTTTACATAAAGCCAAAACGGTATAAGGGCAGTGCATTTGGAAAAATTCCGTAATCTTATATTTAGGTATAAGGTCGATTTTTTTGTATATACACATTTAGCAATCGATATCGAAATGCTTTAAATCATTAGTTTAACATATTTAAGTTAATTAACCTTCTTTATCTTACTGAAGTTTACATAAAGCCAAAACGGTATAAGGGCAGTGCATTTGGAAAAATTCCGTAATCTTATATTTAGGTAAAGAGTCGATTTTCTGTATATACACAGTTAGCTATCGATATCGAAATGCTTCAAATCATTCGTTTAACATATTTAAGTTAGTTAACCTTCTTTAACGTAATGAAGGTGATATAGAGCCATGGCGGTATAACGGCAGTGCATTTAGAAGAATTCCGTAATGTTATAATTTTATATTGAGGTAAAAAGTCGATTTTCTTGTATATACACATTTAGCTATCCATATCGAAATGCTTCAAATCATTCGTTTAACATATTTAAGTTAGATAACCTTCTTTAACTTAATGAAGTTGATATTAAGCCATGGCGGCATAACGGCAGTGCATTTAGAAGAATTCCGTAATCTTATATTTAGGTATAAAGTCGATTTTGTTGTATATACACATTTAGCAATCGATATCGAAATGCTTCAAATCATTCGTTTAACATATTTAAGTTAGTTAACCTTCTTTAACGTAATGAAGTTGATATAAAGCCATGGCGGCATAACGACAATACATTTGGAAGAATTCCGTAAACTTATATTTATGTATAAAGTTGATTTTCTTGTATATACACATTTAGCAATCGATATCGAAATGCTTCAAATCATTAGTTTAACATATTTAAGTTAATAAACCTTCTTTAACGAACGGAAGTTTGCTTAAAGCCATGGCGGCATAACGGCAGTGCATTTAGAAGAATTCCGTAATCTTATATTAGGTATAAAGTCGATTTTGTTGTATATACGCATTTGGCAATCGATATAGAAATGCTTCAAATCATTCGTTTAACATATTTAAGTTAGTTAACCTTCTTTAAAGTAATGAAGGTGATATAAAGCCATGGCGGCATAACGACAGTGCATTCGGAAGAATTCCGTTATCTTATATTTAGGTATAAAGTCGGCTTTGTTGTATATACGCATTTAGCAATCGATATCGAAATGCTTCAAATCATTAGTTTAACATATTTAAGTTAATTAACCTTCTTTATCTTGCCGGAGTTTACATAAAGCCATGGCGGCATAACGGCAGTGCATTTGGAAGAATTCCGTAATCTTATATTTAGGTAAAGAGTCGATTTTCTTGTATATACACATTTAGCTATCGATATCGAAATGCTTCAAATCATTCGTTTAACATATTTTAGTTAGTTAACCTTCTTTAACGTAATGAAGGTGATATAAAGCCATGGCGGCATAACGACAGTGCATTTAGAAGAATTCCGTAATCTTATATTTAGGTATAAAGCCGATTATGTTGTATATACGCATTTAGCAATCGATATCGAAATGCTTTAAATCATTAGTTTAACATATTTAAGTTAATTAACCTTCTTTAACGTATTGAAGTTGATATAAAGCCATGGCGGCATAACGACAGTAGATTTGGAAGAATTCCGTAATCTTATATTTAGGTATAAGGTCGATTTTGTTGTATATACACATTTAGCTATCGATATCGAAATGCTTTAAATCATTAGTTTAACATATTTAAGTTAATTAACCTTCTGTATCTTACTGAAGTTTACATAAAGCCAAAACGGTATAAGGGCAGTGCATTTGGAAAAATTCCGTAATCTTATATTTAGGTAAAGAGTCGATTTTCTTGTATATACACATTTAGCTATCGATATCGAAATGCTTCAAATCATTCGTTTAACATATTTAAGTTAGTAACCTTCTTTAACGTAATGAAGGTTAACTAGAGCCATGGCGGCATAACGACAGTGCATTTAGAAGAATTCCGTAATCTTATATTTAGGTATAAAAGCCGATTTTGTTGTATATACGCATTTAGCAATCGATATCGAAATGCTTCAAATCATTAGTTTAACATATTTAAGTTAATTAACCTTCTTTAACGTATTGAAGTTGATGTAAAGCCATGGCAGCATAACGACAATACATTTGGAGGAATTCCGTAGTCTTATAGTTATGTATAAAGTTGATTTTCTTGTATATACACATTTAGCTATCGATATCGAAATGCTTCAAATCATTCGTTTAACATATTTAAGTTAGTTAACCTTCTTTAACCTATTGAACGTGATATAAAGCCATGGCGGCTAACGACAGTGAATTTAGATGAATTCCGTAATCTTATATTTAGGCATAAAGTCGATTTTGTTGTATATACACATTTAGCAATCGATATCGAAATGCTTTAAATCATTAGTTTAACATATTTAAGTTAATTAACCTTCTTTATCTTACTGAAATTTACATAAATCCAAAACGGTATAAGGGCAGTGCATTTGGAAAAATTCCGTAATCTTATATTTAGGTAAAGAGTCGATTTCTTGTATATACACATTTAGCTATCGATATCGAAATGCTTCAAATCATTCGTTTAACATATTTAAGTTAGTTAACCTTCTTTAACGTAATAAAGGGTTTAATAGAGCCATGGCGGCATAAGACAGTGCATTT
>JAPZAG010001371.1:0-33095 GCA_027475135.1 Bactrocera correcta | reverse complement strand
AAAATGTTTATTAACTTAAATATGTTAAACTAATGAATTGAAGCATCTCGATATCGATTGCTAAATGTGTATATACAAGAAAATCGACTTTATAACTAAATATAAGTTTACGGAATTCTTCCAAATGCACTGCCGCTATTCCGCCATGGCTTTATGTCAACTTCAGTTCGTTAAAGTAGGTTTGTTAACTTAAATATGTTAAACTAATGATTTGAAGCATTTCGATATCGCTTGCTAAATATGTAAATACAGAAAATCGACTTTTTACCTAAATATAAGATTAGGGAATTCTTCTACATGCACTGCCGTTATGCCGCCATGGCTATATGACAACTTCAGTTCGTTGAAGAAGGTTTATTAACTTAAATATGTTAAACTAATGAATTGAAGCATCGCGATATCGATTGCTAAATGTGCTAGTACAAGAAAATCGACTTTATACCTAAATATAAGATTACGGAATTCTTTTAAATGCACTGCAGTTATACCGATAAGGCTTTATGTAAACTTCAGTGCGTTAGAGAAAGTTTATTATAAATAACTTAAAAATGTTAAACTAATGATTTGAAGCATTTCGATATCGATAGCTAAATGTGTATATACAACAAAATCGAATTTATACCTAAACATAAGATTACGGAATTCTTCTACATACACCGCCGTTATACCGCCATTGCTTTATGTTAACTTCAGTGCGTTCAAGAAGCCTTATTAACTTAAATATGTTAAAATAATGATTTGAAGCATTTCGATATCGATTGCTAAATGTGTTTATACAACAAATCGATTTTATACCTAAATATAAAATTACGGAATTCTTCTACATGCACCGCCGTTATGCCGCCATGGCTTCATGTCAGTTTCGGTAGGTTAAAGAAGGTAATTTAACTTAAATATGTTAAACTAATGATTTGAAGCTTTCGATATCGATAGCTTAATGTTTATATACAAGAAATTTGACTTTATACCTAAACATACGATAACGGAATTCTTCCAAATGCACTGCCGTTAATCCGCCATGGCTTTATGTCAACTTCAGTTCGTTAAAGTAGGTTTGTTAACTTAAATATGTTAAACTAATGATTTGAAGCATTTCGATATTGATTGCTAAATACGCAAATACAAGAAAATCGACTTTATACCTTAATATAAGATTACGGAATTCTTCTAAATGCACTGCAGTTATACCGTTAAGGCTTTATGTAGACTTCAGTGTGTTAAAGAAGGTTTATTATAAATAACTTGAAAATGTAAAACTAATGATTTGAAGCATTTCAATATCGATTGCTAAATGTGTATATACAAGAAAATCGACTTTACATATACCTAAATATAAGATTATGGAATTCTTCCAAACGTACTGTCGTTATGCCGCAATGGTTTGTATCAACTACAATACGTTAAAGAAGGTAAATTATTTTAAATATGTTAAACTAATGGTTTGAAGCATTTCGATATCGACTGCTAAATGTGTAAATACAACAAAATCGACTTTATACCTAAATATAAAATTATAACATTACGGATTTCTTCTAAATGCACAGCCGTTATACCGTTAAGGCTTTATGTAGACCTCATTAAGCTAAAAAATATTTATTAACTTAATATGTTAAACTAATGATTTGAAGCATTTCGATATCGATAGCTAAATGTGTATATACATGAAAATCGACTTTATACCTGAATATAAGATTACGGAATTCTTCTACATGCACTGCCGTTATGCCGCCATGGCTTTATATCAACTTCAATATGTTAAAGAAGGTTAACTAACTTAAATATGTTAAACTAATGATTTGAAGCATTTCGATATCGATTGCTTAATGAGTATGTACAAGAAAATCGAATTCATACCTAAATATAAGATTACGTAATTCTTCTAAATGCACTGCCGTTATACCGTTAAGGCTTTTGCAGACATCAGTAAGAAAAAGAGGGTTAAGTAACTTAAATATGTTTAACTAATGATTTGAAGCATTTTGATATCGATTGCTTAATATGTAAATACAAGAAAATCGACTTTATACCTTAATATAAGATTACGGAATTCTTCTAAATGCACTGCATTTATACCGTTAAGGCTTTATGTAGACTTCAGTGTGTTAAAGAAGGTTTATTATAAATAACTTGAAAATGTAAAACTAATGAATTGAAGCATTTCGATATCGATTGCTAAATGTGTATATACAAGAAAATCGACTTTACATATACCTAAATATAAGATTACGGAATTCTTCCAAATGTACTGTCGATATGCCGCCATGGTTTGTATCAACTACAATACGTTAGAGAAGGTTAATTTATTTTAAATATGTTAAACTAATGGTTTGAAACATTTCGATATCGACAGCTAAATGTGAAAATACAACAAAATCGACTTTATACCTAAATATAAAATTGTAACATTACGGATTTCTTCTAAATGCACTGCCGTTATACCGTTACGGCTTTATGTAGACCTCATTAAGCTAAAAAATGTTTGTTAACTTAATATGTTAAACTAATGATTTGAAGCATTTCGATATCGATAGCTAAATGTGTATATACAACAAAATCGAATTTATACCTAAACATAAGATTACGGAATTCTTCTACATACACCGCCGTTATACCGCCATTGCTTTATGTTAACTTCAGTGCGTTCAAGAAGCCTTATTAACTTAAATATGTTAAAATAATGATTTGAAGCATTTCGATATCGATTGCTAAATGTGTTTATACAACAAATCGATTTTATACCTAAATATAAAATTACGGAATTCTTCTACATGCACCGCCGTTATGCCGCCATGGCTTCATGTCAGTTTCGGTAGGTTAAAGAAGGTAATTTAACTTAAATATGTTAAACTAATGATTTGAAGCTTTCGATATCGATAGCTTAATGTTTATATACAAGAAATTTGACTTTATACCTAAACATACGATAACGGAATTCTTCCAAATGCACTGCCGTTAATCCGCCATGGCTTTATGTCAACTTCAGTTCGTTAAAGTAGGTTTGTTAACTTAAATATGTTAAACTAATGATTTGAAGCATTTCGATATCGATTTCTAAATGCATATATACAAGAAAATCGACTTTATACCTAAATATAAGATTACGGAATTCTTCCAAATTACTGTCGTTATGCCGCCATGGCTTTATTTTACCTTCAATACGTTAAAGTTGGTTAATTAACATAAATATGTTAAACTAATGATTTGAAGCATTTCGATATCGATTGCTAAATACGCAAATACAAGAAAATCGACTTTATACCTTAATATAAGATTACGGAATTCTTCTAAATGCACTGCAGTTATACCGTTAAGGCTTTATGTAGACTTCAGTGTGTTAAAGAAGGTTTATTATAAATAACTTGAAAATGTAAAACTAATGATTTGAAGCATTTCAATATCGATTGCTAAATGTGTATATACAAGAAAATCGACTTTACATATACCTAAATATAAGATTATGGAATTCTTCCAAAGGTACTGTCGTTATGCCGCAATGGTTTGTATCAACTACAATACGTTAAAGAAGGTAAATTATTTTAAATATGTTAAACTAATGGTTTGAAGCATTTCGATATCGACTGCTAAATGTGTAAATACAACAAAATCGACTTTATACCTAAATATAAAATTATAACATTACGGATTTCTTCTAAATGCACAGCCGTTATACCGTTAAGGCTTTATGTAGACCTCATTAAGCTAAAAAATATTTATTAACTTAATATGTTAAACTAATGATTTGAAGCATTTCGATATCGATAGCTAAATGTGTATATACATGAAAATCGACTTTATACCTGAATATAAGATTACGGAATTCTTCTACATGCACTGCCGTTATGCCGCCATGGCTTTATATCAACTTCAATATGTTAAAGAAGGTTAACTAACTTAAATATGTTAAACTAATGATTTGAAGCATTTCGATATCGATTGCTTAATGAGTATGTACAAGAAAATCGAATTCATACCTAAATATAAGATTACGTAATTCTTCTAAATGCACTGCCGTTATACCGTTAAGGCTTTTGCAGACATCAGTAAGAAAAAGAGGGTTAAGTAACTTAAATATGTTTAACTAATGATTTGAAGCATTTTGATATCGATTGCTAAATATGTAAATACAAGAAAATCGACTTTATACGTTAATATAAGATTACGGAATTCTTCTAAATGCACTGCATTTATACCGTTAAGGCTTTATGTAGACTTCAGTGTGTTAAAGAAGGTTTATTATAAATAACTTGAAAATGTAAAACTAATGAATTGAAGCATTTCGATATCGATTGCTAAATGTGTATATACAAGAAAATCGACTTTACATATACCTAAATATAAGATTACGGAATTCTTCCAAATGTACTGTCGATATGCCGCCATGGTTTGTATCAACTACAATACGTTAAAGAAGGTTAATTTATTTTAAATATGTTAAACTAATGGTTTGAAACATTTCGATATCGACAGCTAAATGTGAAAATACAACAAAATCGACTTTATACCTAAATATAAAATTGTAACATTACGGATTTCTTCTAAATGCACTGCCGTTATACCGTTACGGCTTTATGTAGACCTCATTAAGCTAAAAAATGTTTGTTAACTTAATATGTTAAACTAATGATTTGAAGCATTTCGATATCGATAGCTAAATGTGTATATACAAGAAAATCGACTTTATACCTGAATATAAGATTACGGAATTCTTCTACATGCACTGCCGTTATGCCGCCATGGCTTTATATCAACTTCAATATGTTAAAGAAGGTTAACTAACTTAAATATGTTAAACTAATGATTTTAAGAATTTCCATATCGATTGCTAAATATGTAAATACAAGAAAATCGACTTTATACCTTAATATAAGATTACGGAATTCTTCTAAATGCACTGCAGTTATACCGTTAAGGCTTTATGTAGACTTCAGTGCGTTAAAGAAGGTTTATTAACTTTAATATGTTAAACTAATGATTTGAAGCATTTCGATATCGATTACTAAATGTGTATATACAAGAAAATCGACTTTATACCTAAATATAAGATAACGGAATACTTCTACATGCACTGCCGTTATGCGGCCATGATTTTATGCCAACTTCAGTTCTTCGAAGAAAGTTTATTAACTTAAATATGTTAAACTAATGAGTCGAAGCATCTCGATATCGATTGCTAAATGTGCATATACAACAAAATCGAATTTATACCTAAACATAAGATTACGGAATTCTTCTACATGCACTGCCGTTATACCGCAAGGCTTTATGTTAACTTCAGTGCGTTAAAGAAGGCTTATTAACTTAAATATGTTAAAATAATGATTTGAAACATTTCGATATATATATCGACCTTATATCTAAATATAAGATTATACCTAAATATAAGATTACGTTATTCTTCTAAATGCACTGCCGTTATGCCGTTAAGGCTTGGTGTAGACTTCAGGAAGATAAATAGGGTTAAATAACTTAAATATGTTAAACTAATGATTTGAAGCATTTCGATATCGATTGCTCGATGTGTTTATACAGGGTAGGCCATTTAAAGTTGACCCATCTGGCAACGCTGTAACTTTTAACAGCGCTGACAAATCGGCTAATGTCATACCGCGTTAGAAGCGTCATTCGAAGACAATTTATACCATGGAACAGTACACTCCAAAAGAACGCGCTGAAATTGTTCAGCTTTATATTCAAAATAACTTTTCAATTGACTCAACGTGCGTTTCGCAAAAAAAATAAAGTGAAAAGTGCTCCAGTTAAGAACACAATTAAGTCTTTATACGCAAAATTTGTGAACACCGGTAATCTCAGTAATGCCAGTCATGCATCCAGACAACGCACAAGACGTTCTGATGAAAATATCGAAGCTGTACGAGCCAGTATTGAGGAGACTCCATCGACATCGAGTTATCGCCGCTCTCAGGAATTAGACATCTCTCGCACCACTCTCCGACGCATAATTCATAAAGATTTGAAGATGTTTCCATATAAAATTCAAATGGCACAAAAACTAAACCCAGCTGATTATCCGCGACGCCTTAATTTTGGCAAATGGGCCATCGAAATGGCTGAAAACGAACTTGACTTTTGGCGAAAACTCATCATGTCAGACGAGGCACATTTCTCGTTGAATGGAGGCGTATACAAGCAAAATTGCCGATTTTATGCCACCGAAAATCCTCAATTAATTGAAGAACAGCCTCTTTACGACCAAAAAGTAACAGTTTGGTGCGGTGTTTGCGCGAATATGATCATCGGACCGTATTTTTTCGAAGACGATGATGGAGCCACGACAACAGTCAATGGTGAGCGTTATCGAGCCATGATAACGGATTTTGTGATACCCATTATTCGCGAAAATTACATGGATAACTTCTGGTTTCAACAGGACGGGGCTACATGCCATACAGCTCGACCAATAATCAATTTATTGCGACCATTTTTCCCCGGGCGATTGATATCGAAAAATGGTGATGTTGACTGTCCACCGAGATCACCAGATTTGACGCCACCAGACTTTTATTTGTGGGGTTATTTGAAATCCAAGGTATACGCTAATAAGCCAAAGACCTTAGCTCAACTGAAAGCCAACATTCGACGTGAAACAGCCGCCATATCATCCGAAACATTGGCCAAAGTCATGGAAAATGTCGAAAAAAGAGTGCATTTAGCTGTCAAAGCTAAAGGTGCCCATTTACGCGATATAATTTTTAAATATTAGCTGAAACAAATCCCCTTGGACCAAAATAAATTATTTTTGAAATGAACAAAAAACATTGTTTTCTTTTGTTCTTTTTTTTTTAGAAACAAATGGGTCAACTTTAAATGGCCTACCCTGTACAACAAATAGATTTTATACCTAAATATAAAATTACGGAATTCTTCTACATGCACTGCCGTTATGCCGCCATGGCTTCATGTCACCTTCGATACGTTAAAGAAGGTATTTTAACTTAAATATGTTAAACTAATGATTTGAAGCATTTCGATATCGATTGCTAAATGTGCTAGTACAAGAAACTTGACTTTATACCTAAACACAGGATAACGGAATTCTTCCAAATGCACTGCCGTTAATCCGCCATGGCTTTATGTCAACTTCAGTTCTTTAAAGAAGGTTTGTTAACTTAAATATGTTAAATTAATGATTTGAAGCATTTCGATATCGATTTCTAAATGCATATATACAAGCAAATCGGCTTTATACCTAAATATAAGATTACGGAATTCTTCCAAATTACTGTCGTTATGCCGCCATGGCTTTATTTCACCTTCAATACGTTAAAGATGGTTAATTAACTTAAATATGTTAAACTTATGATTTGAAGCATTTCGATATCGATTGCTAAATATGTAAATACAAGAAAATCGACTTTATACCTTAATATAAGATTACGGAATTCTTCTAAATGCACAGCAGTTATGCCGTTAAGGCCTTATGTAGACTTCAGTGCGTTAAAGAAGGTTTATGAACTTTAATATGTTAAACTAATGATTTGAAGCATTTCGATATCGCTTACTAAATGTGTATATACAAGAAAATCGACTTTACATATACCTAAATATCACAATACGGAATTCTTCCAAATGTACTGTCGTTATGCCGCCATGGTTTGTATCAACTACAATACGTTAAAGAAGGTTAATTATTTTAAATATGTTAAACTAATGGTTTGAAGCATTTCGATATCGACTGCTAAATGTGTAAGTACAACAAAATCGACTTTATACCTAAATATAAGATTACGGATTTCTTCTAAATGCACTGCCGTTATACCGTTAAGGCTTTATGTAGACCTCGTTAAGCTAAAAAATGTTTATTAACTTAAATATGTTAAACTAATGAATTGAAGCATCTCGATATCGATTGCTAAATGTGTATATACAAGAAAATCGACTTTATAACTAAATATAAGTTTACGGAATTCTTCCAAATGCACTGCCGCTATTCCGCCATGGCTTTATGTCAACTTCAGTGCGTTAAAGTAGGTTTGTTAACTTAAATATGTTAAACTAATGATTTGAAGCATTTCGATATCGCTTGCTAAATATGTAAATACAGAAAATCGACTTTTTACCTAAATATAAGATTAGGGAATTCTTCTACATGCACTGCCGTTATGCCGCCATGTCTTTATGACAACTTCAGTTCGTTGAAGAAGGTTTATTAACTTAAATATGTTAAACTAATGAATTGAAGCATCGCGATATCGATTGCTAAATATGTATATACAAGAAAATCGACTTTATACCTAAATATAAGATTACGGAATTCTTCCAAATGCACAGCCGTTATACCGTTATGGCATTATTTTAACTTCAGTGCGTTAAAGAAGCTTTATTAACTTAAATATGTTAAACTAATGATTTGAAGCATTTCGATATCGATTGCTAAATATGTAAATACAAGAAAATCGACTTTATACTTAAATATAAGATTACGGAATTCTTCTAAATGCACTGCAGGTATACCGCTAAGGCTTTATGTAGACTTCAGTGCGTTAAAGAAGGTTTATTATAAAAAACTTGAGAATGTAAAACTAATGATTTGAGGCATTTCGATATCGATTGCTAAATGTGCTAACACAAGAAACCTGACTTTATACCTAAACATAGGTTAACGGAATTCTTCCAAATGTACTGTCGTTATGCCGCCATGGCTTTATATCACCTTCAATACGTTAAAGATGGTTTATTAACTTAAATATGTTAACCTAATGATTTGAAGCATTTCGATATCGATTGCTAAATGTGTATATACAACAAAATCGACTTTATACCTAAATATAAGATAACGGAATTCTTCTACATGCACTGCCGTTATGCCGCCATGGCTTTATGCCAACTTCAGTTCGTTGAAGAGGGTTCATTAACTTAAATATATTAAACTAATAAGTTGAAGCAATTCGATATCGATTGCTAAATGAGTAAATACAAAGAAAACGACTTTATACCTAAATATAATATTACGTAGTTCTTCTAAATGCACTGCCGTTATGCCGTTAAGGCTTTATGTAAACTTCAGTAAGATAAAAGGGTGACTTAAATATGTTAATCCAGTAATTTGAAGCATTTCGATTTCGATTGCTAAATGTGTATATACAAGAAAATCGAATTTATACCTAAATATAAGATTAGGTAATTCTTCTAAATGCACTGCCATTATGCCGTTAAGGCGTTATGAAGATTTCAGTAAGATAAAAGGGTGAATTAACTTAAATATGTTAAACTAATGATTTGAAGCATTTCGATATCGATTGCTAAATGTGTTAATAAAAGAAAATCGACTTTATACCCAAATATAAGATTACGTAATTCTTCTAAATGTACTGTCGTTATGCCGTTAAGGTTTTTGTAGACTTCAGTGAGATAAAGAAGGTTAATTAACTTAAATATGCTAAACTACTGATTTGAAGCATTTCGATATCGATTGCTAAATGTGTATATACAAGAAAATCGACTTCATACCTAAACATAAGATAACAGAATTCTTCTAAATGCACTGCCGTTATGCCAACATGGCTTTGTGTAAACTACAGTTCGTTAAAAAAAGTTTTATTAACTTAAATATGTTAAACTAATGATTTGAAGCATTTCGATATTAATTGCTAAATGTGTGTATACAACAAAATCGACTTTATACCTAAATATAAGAATACGGAATTCTTCTAAATGCACTGCCGTCATGCCGATAAGGCTTTATGTAAACGCCAGTAAGACAAAGTAGGCTAAATAACTTAAATACATATGTTAAACCAGTTATTTGAAGCATTTCGATATCGATTGCTAAATGTGTATATACAAAAAAAGCGATTTTATACCTAAATATAAGATAACGGAATTCTAAATGCACTGCCGTTCTGCCGTAATGGCTTTAGTGAGATTAAGAAGGTTAATTTACTTAAATATGTTAAACTAATGATTTGAAGCATTTCGATATCGATTGCTAAATGTGTATATACAAGAAAATCGATTATATACCTAAATATAAGATTACGGAATTCTTCTAAATGCACTGCCGTTCTACCGTAATGGTTTTATGTAAACTTCAGGTGGTTAAAGAAGGTTTATTAACTTAAATATATGAAACTAATGATTTGAAGTATTTCGATATCGATTGCTAAATGTGTATATACAAGAAAATCGACTTTATTTATAAATATAACATTACGTAATTCTTCTAAATGCATTGCCGTTATACCGTTAAGGCTTTATGTAGACTTCAGTAAGATAAAGAGGGTTAATTAACTTAAATATATTAAACTAATGATTTGAAGCATTTCGGTATCGATTTCTGAATGTGTATATACAAGAAAATCGATTTTATACCTAAATATAAGATTACGGAATTCTTCCAAATTACTGTCGTTATGCCGCCATGGCTTTATATCACCTTCAATACGTTAAAGATGGTTAATTAACTCAAATATGATAAACTAATGATTTGAAGCATTTCGATATCGATTGCTAAATATGTAAATACAAGAAAATCGACTTCATACATAAATATATGATTACGGAATTCATCGAAATACACTGCCGTTATGGCTTTATATAAACTTCAGTACGTTAAAAAAGGTTGTTTAACTTAAATATGTTAAAGTAATTATTTGAAGCATCTCGATATCGATTCCCAAATGTGTAAATACATGAAAATGGACTTTAACCTAAATATAAGATTACGGAATTCTTCTACATGCACTGCCGTTAGGCCGCCATGGCTTTATGCCAACTTCAGTTCTTAAAAGAGGTTTTATTAACTTAAATTTGTGAAACTAATGATTTGAAGCATTTCGATATCGATTGCTAAATGTGTATATACAAGAAAATCGACTTTATACCTCAACATAAGATTACGGAGTTCTTCTAAATGCACTGCCTTTATACCGTTAAGGCCTTATGTAGACCTCATTAAGCTAAAAAATGTTTATTAACTTAATATGTTAAACTAATGATTTGAAGCATTTCGATATCGATAGCTAAATGTGTATATACAACAAAATCGAATTTATACCTAAACATAGGATAACGGAATTCTTCCAAATGCACTGCCGTTAATCCGCCATGGCTTTATGTCAACTTCAGTTCGTTAAAGTAGGTTTGTTAACTTAAATATGTTAAACTAATGATTTGAAGCATTTCGATATCGATTTCTAAATGCATATATACAAGAAAATCGACTTTATACCTACATATAAGATTACGGAATTCTTCCAAATTACTGTCGTTATGCCGCCATGGCTTTATTTCACCTTCAATACGTTAAAGTTGGTTAATTAACATAAATATGTTAAACTAATGATTTGAAGCATTTCGATATCGATTGCTAAATACGCAAATACAAGAAAATCGACTTTATACCTAAATAAAAGATTACGGAATTCTTCCAAATGAACTGTCGTTATGCCACCATGGCTTTGTATAAACTGCAGTTCGTTAAAGAAGGTTTATTAACTTGAATATGTTAAACCACTTATTTGAAGCATTTCGATATCGACTGCTAAATGTGTAAATACAAGAAAATCGACTTTACACCTAAATATAAAATTATAACATTACGGAATTCTTCTAAATGCACTGCCGTTATACCGTTAAGGCTTTATGTAGACTTCAGTGTGTAAAAGAAGGTTTATTATAAATAACTTGAAAATGTAATACTAATGACTTAAAGCATTTCGATATCGATCGCTAAATGTGTAAATACAAGAAAATCGACTTTACATATACCTAAATATAAGATTACGGAATTCTTCCAAATGTACTGTCGATATGCCGCAATGGTTTGTATCAACTACACTACGTTAAAGAAGGAAATTATTTTAAATATGTTAAACTAATGCTTTGAAGCATTTCGATATCGACTGCTAAATGTGTAAATACAACAAAATCGACTTTATACCTAAATATAAAATTATAACATTATGGATTTCTTCTAAATGCACTGCCGTTATACCGTTAAGGCTTTATGTAGTCCTCATTAAGCTAAAGAATGTTTGTTAACTTAATATGTTAAACTTATGATTTGAAGCATTTCAATATCGATAGCTAAATGTGTATATACAAGAAAATCGGTTTTATACCTGAATATAAGATTACGGAATTCTTCTACATGCACTGCCGTTATGTCGCCATGTCTTTATATCAACTTCATTATGTTAAAAAAGGTTAACTAACTTAAATATGTTAAACTAATGATTTGAAATATTTCGATATCGCTTTCTAAATGTGTATATACAATTTATACCTAAATATAAGATAACGGAATTCTTCTAAAAGCACTGCCGTTATGCCGTTAAGGCTTTATGTAGACTTCAGTAAGACAGAGGGGAATAATTAACTTAAATATGTTAAACTAATGATTTGAAGCATTTCGATTTCGATTTCTAAATATGTAAATACAAGAAAATCGACTTTGTACCTAAATATAAGATTACGGAATTCTTTTAAATGCACTGCAGTTATACCGTTAAGGCTTTATGTAAACTTCAGTGCGTTAGAGAAAGTTTATTATAAATAACTTAAAAATGTAAAACTAATGATTTGAAGCATTTCGATATCGATTGCTAAATATGTAAATACAAGAAAATCGACTTTATACCTAAATATAAGATAACGGAATTTTTCTAAATGCACTGCCGTTATGCCGTTAACACTTTATGTAGACTTCAGTGCGTTAAAGAAGGTTTAATAACTTAAATATGTTAAACTAATGATTTGAAGCATTTCGATATCGATTGCTAAATGTGTACATACAAGAAAATCGACTTTATACCTAACTAAAAGATTACGGAATTCTTCCAAATGTACTGTCATTATGCCGCCAAGGCTTTGTACCAACTTCAATACGTTAAAGAAGATTAATTATTTTAAATATGTTAAACTAATGGTTTGAAGCATTTTGATATCGCTAGCTAAATGTGTATATACAAGAAAATCGAATCTATACCTAAATATAAGATAACATAATTCTTCTAAATGCACTGCCGTTATGCCGTTAAGGCTTTATGTAGACTTCAGTGAGTTAAAGAAGGTTTATTAACTTAAATATGTTAAACTAGTGATTTGAAGCATTTCGATATCGATTGGTAAATGTGTATATACAAGAAAATCGACTTTATACCTAAATATAAGATTACGGAATTCTTCCAAATGTACTGTCGTTATGCCGCCATGGCTTTATGTGAACTTCAATTCGCTAAGAAGGTTAATTAACTTAAAAAAGTTAAACTAATGATTGAAGCATTTTGATATCGCTTGCTAAATGAGTATATACAAGAAAGTCGAATTTATACCTAAATATAAGATAACGGAATTCTTCTAAATGCAGTGCACTTATACCGTTAAGGTTTTATGTAGACTTCAGTGCGTTAAAGAAGGTTTATTATCTTAAATATGTTAAACTAATGATTTGAAGCATTTCGATATCGATTACTAAATGCGTATATTGAACAAAATCGACTTTATACCTAAATATAAGATTACGGAACTCTTCCAAATGCACTGCCGTTATGCCGTAAAGGCTTTTGTAGACTTCAGTAAGATAAAGAGGATTAGTTAACTTAAATCTGTTAAACTTATGATGTGAAGCATATCGGCATCGATTGCTAAATGTGTATATACAAGAAAATCGACTTTTTTCCTAAATATAAGATTACGGAATTGTCCCAAATATACTGTCGTTATGCCGCCATGGCTTTGTATCACCTTCAATACGTTAAAGAAGTTTATTAACTTAAATATGTTAAACTAATGATTTGAAGCATTTCGATATCGATTGCTAAATGATATGTACAAGAAAATCAAATTATACCTAAATATAAGATTACGAATTCTTCTAAATGCACCCCTTTATCCGTTAAGGCTTTTGAGACTTCAGTGAAAAAGAGGGTTAATAACTTAAATATTTTTAACTAATGATTTGAAGCATTTCGATATCGATTGCAAAAAAAAAAAAAAAAAAAAAAAGGGGGGGGCCCGTTAATTTTATGTAGACTTCAGTGCGTTAAAGAAGGTTTATTAATTTTAATATGTTAAACTAATGATTTGAAGCATTTCGATATCGATTGCTAAATGTGTAATACAAGAAAATCGACTTTAAAAACCAAAATAAAAGATTACGGAATTCTTCCAAATGTACTGTCTTATGCCCCCAAAGGTTTGTACCAATTTCAATACGTTAAAAAAGGGTTAAATTTATTTTAAATATGTTAAACTAATGGTTTGAAGCTTTTTGATATCGTTGCTAAGTGTGTATATACAAGAAAATCGAATTTATACCTAAATATAAGATAACATAATTCTTCTAAATGCACTGCCGTTATGCCGTTAAGGCTTTATGTAGACTTCAGTGAGTTAAAGAAGGTTTATTAACTTAAATATGTTAAACTAGTGATTTGAAGCATTTCGATATCGATTGCTAAATGCATATATACAAGAAAATCGACGTTATACCTAAATATAAGATTACGGAATTCTTCCAAATGTACTGTCGTTATGCCGCCATGGCTTTATGTCAACTTCAATTCGTTAAAGAAGGTTAATTAACTTAAAAAAGTTAAACTAATGATTTGAAGCATTTTTATATCGATACCTAAATATGTATATACAAGAAAGTCGAATTTATACCTAAATATAAGATAACGGAATTCTTCTAAATGCAGTGCAATTATACCGTTAAGGTTTTATGTAGACTTCAGTGCGTTAAAGAAGGTTTATTATCTTAAATATGTTAAACTAATGATTTGAAGCATTTCGATATCGATTGCTAAATAAATCGACTTTATACCTAAATATAAGATTACGGAACTCTTCCAAATGCACTGCCGTTATGCCGTTAAGGCTTTTGTAGACTTCAGTAAGATAAAGAGGATTAATTAACTTAAATCTGTTAAACTTATGATGTGAAGCATATCGGCATCGATTGCTAAATGTGTATATACAAGAAAATCGACTTTATACCTAAATATAAGATTACGGAATTGTCCCAAATATACTGTCGTTATGCCGCCATGGCTTTGTATCACCTTCAATACGTTAAAGAAGGTTTATTAACTTAAATATGTTAAACTAATGATTTGAAGCATTTCGATATCGATTGCTAAATGAATATGTACAAGAAAATCGAATTCATACCTAAATATAAGATTACGTAATTCTTCTAAATGCACTGCCGTTATGCCGTTAAGGCTTTTGCAGGCTTCAGTAAGAAAAAGAGGGTTAAGTAACTTAAATATGTTTAACTAATGATTTGAAGCATTTCGATATCGATTGCTAAATATGTAAATACAAGAAAATCGACTTTATATCTTAATATAAGATTACGGAATTCTTCTAAATGCACAGCAGTGATCCCGTTAAGGCTTTATGTAGACCTCATTAAGCTAAAAAATGTTTATTAACTTAATATGTTAAACTAATGATTTGAAGCATTTCGATATCGATAGCTAAATGTGTATATACAAGAAAATCGACTTTATACCTAAATATAAGATTACGGAATTTTTCCAAATGTGCTGTCGTTATGCCGCCATGGCTTTATATCAACTTCAATACGTTCAAGAAGGTTCTTCTTCTTCTTTACTGGCGTAGGCACCGCTTACGCGATTATAGCTGAGTCAATAACAGCGCGCCACTTGTTTCTTCTCCTTGCTACGTGGCGCCAATTGGATATTCCAAGCGAAGCCAGGTCCTTCTCCACTTGGTCCTTCCAACGGAGTGGAGGTCTTCCTCTTCCTCTGCTTCCTGCGGCGGGTACTCCGTCGAATACTTCAGAGCTGGCGTGTTTTCATCCATCCGGACAACATGACCTAGCCAGCGTAGCCGCTGTCTTTTAATTCGCTGAACTATGTCAATGTCGTCGTATATCTCGTACAGCTCATCGTTCCATCGAATGCGGTATTCCCCCTGGCCAACGCGCAAAGGACCATAAATCTTTCGCAGAACTTTTCTCTCGAAAACTCTTAGGTTCGACTCATCGGTTGTTCTCATCGTCCAGGCCTCTGCACCGTATAGCAGGACGGGAATTATGAGCGACTTATAGAGTTTGGTTTTTGTTCGTCGAGAGAGGACTTTACTTTTCAATTGCCTACTCAGTCCGAAGTAGCACCTGTTGGCAAGAGTAATCCTGCGTTGGATTTCCAGGCTGACATTGTTGGTGGTGTTTAAGCTGGTTCCAAGATAGACGAAATTATCTACAACTTCAAAGTTATGACTGTCAACAATGACGTGGGAGCCAAGTCGCGAGTGCGACGACTGTTTGTTTGATGACAGGAGATATTTCGTCTTGCCCTCGTTCACTGCCAGACCCACTTGTGTTGCTTCCTTGTTAGGTCTGGAGAAAGCAGAACTAACGGCGCGGGTGTTGAGGCCGATTATATCAATATCATCGGCATACGCTAGTAGCTGTACACTCTTATAAAAGATTGTACCTGCTCGATTCAGTTCTGCAGCTCGAATAATTTTCTCCAGAAGAAGATTGAAAAAGTCGCACGATAGGGAGTCGCCTTGTCCTTGACTCGGAGAGGTCCTTCCCGATCCTGACGGAGCTTTGAGTTTTGCTCAGCGTCAGTTTACACAGCCGAATTAGTTTTGCGGGGATACCAAATTCAGACATCGCGGCATAGAGGCAGCTCCTTTTCGTGCTGTCGAAAGCAGCTTTGAAATCGACGAAGAGGTGGTGTGTGTCGATTCTCCTTTCACGGGTCTTTTCCAAGATTTGGCGCATCGTGAATATCTGGTCGGTTGTTGATTTGCCAGGTCTAAAGCCACACTGATAAGGTCCAATCAGTTTGTTGACGGTGGGCTTTAATCTTTCACACAATACGCTCGACAGAACCTTATATGCGATGTTGAGGAGGCTAATCCCACGGTAGTTGGCGCAGATTTTGGGGTCTCCTTTTTTATGTATTGGGCATAGCACACCTAAATTCCAATCGTTGGGCATGCTTTCGTCCGTCCATATTTTACAAAGAAGCTGATGCATGCTCCTTACCAGTTCTTCGCCGCCGTGTTTGAATAGCTCGGTCGGCAATCCGTCGGCCCCTGCCACTTTGTTGTTCTTCAGGCGGGCAATTGCTATTCGAACCTCTTCATGGTCGGGCAGTGGAACGTCTGCTCCATCGTCATCGATTGGGGAATCGGGTTCGCCTTCTCCTGGCGTTGTACGTTCACTGCCATTCAGCAGGCTGTAGAAGTGTTCCCTCCATAATTTAAGTATGCTTTGGGCATCGGTGACTAGATCACCTTTGGGGGTTCTACAAGAGTATGCTCCGGTCTTGAAACCTTCTGTAAGTCGCCGCATCTTTTCGTAGAATTTTCGAGCATTACCCCTGTCGGCCAGCTTATCAAGCTCTTCGTACACACGCATTTCGGCCTCTTTCTTTTTCTGTCTACAAATGCGTCTTGCTTCCCTCTTCAACTCTCGGTATCTATCCCATCCCGCACGTGTTGTGGTCGATCGTAACGTTGCGAGGTAGGCAGCCTGTTTTCTCTCCGCTGCGACACGGCACTCCTCGTCGTACCAGCTGTTCTTTTGCACTTTTCGAAAACCAATGGTTTCGGTTGCAGCTGTACGTAAGGAGTTTGAGATGCCATCCCACAGTTGCCTTATACCGAGTTGTTGACGAGTGCTCTCAGAGAGCAGGAGTGCAAGCCGAGTAGAAAATCGTTCGGCTGTCTGTTGTGATTGCAGCTTCTCGACGTCGAACCTTCCTTGTGTTTGTTGGTGTGCGTTTTTTGCTGCACAGAGGCGGGTGCGAATTTTGGCTGCAACAATATAGTGGTCCGAGTCGATGTAAGGACCTCGGAGTGCACGCACATCTAAAACACTGGAGACGTGTCTTCCGTCTATCACGACATGATCGATCTGGTTGGTGGTTTTTCGATCCGGAGACTGCCAGGTAGCTTGATGAATCTTCTAATGCTGGAATCTAGTACTACAGATAACCATATTTCGGGCCCCGGCGAAGTCGATCAGCCTCAACCCATTTGGGGATGTTTCCTCGTGGAGGCTGAATTTACCGACCGTAGTGCCAAAGATACCTTCTTTGCCCACCCTGGCGTTAAAGTCGCTAAGCACGATTTTGACATCGTGGCGGGGGCATCTCTCATAAGTGCGCTCCAAGCACTCATAAAAGGCATCCTTGGTCACATCGTCCTTCTCTTCCGTCGGGGCGTGGGCGCAAATCAGCGATATGTTGAAGAACCTCGCTTTGATGCGAATTGTGGCTAGACGTTCATTCTCCGGAGTGAATGATAGTACTCGGCGACGGAGTCTCTCTCCCTCTTGGAATCCAACACCAAACTTGCGCTCCTTTATATGGCCACTGTAGTAAATGCCACAAGGACCTACTTGTCTCTGTCCTTGTCCCGTCCATCGCATTTCTTGGACGGCGGTGATGTCAGCCTTTATCTTTACGAGGACATCTACCAGCTGGGCAGCGGCACCTTCCCAATTAAGGGACCGGACATTCCAGGTGCATGCCCTCAAATCATAGTCCTTATTTCGTTTGCCATGGTCGTCATCAAAAGGGGGGGCTCTCATCCGAGGCTGTTTATGGTATGAGGTTAATTAACTTAAATATGTTAAACTAATGATTTGAAGCATTTCGATATCGATAGCTAAATGTGTATATACAAGAAAATCGACTTTATACCTAAATATAAGATTACGGAATTTTTCCAAATGTGCTGTCGTTATGCCGCCATGGATTTATATCAACTTAATTAACATAAATATGTTAAACTAATGATTTGAAGCATTTCGATATCGCTTGCTAAATGTGTATATACAAGAAAATCGAATTTATACCTAAATATAAAATTACGGAATTTCTTCTAAATGCACTGCCGTTATGCCGTTAAGGCTTTATGTAGACTTCAGTAAGATAGAGGGGATAATTAACTTAAATATGTTAAACTAATGATTTGAAGCATTTCGATATCGTTGCTAAATGTGTATATACAAGAAAATCGACTTTATACCTAAATATAAGATTACGGAATTCTTCTAAATGCACTGCGTTATACCGTTAAGGCTTTTGTAGACTTCAGTAGTTAAAGAAGGTTATTATTAACTTAAATATGTTAAACTAATGATTTGAAGCATTTCGATATCGATTGCTAAATGTGTATATTAAGAAAATCGACTTTATACCTAAATATAAGATAACGGAATTCTTCTAAATGCACTGCCGTTATGCCGTTAAGGCTTTTGTAGACTTCAGTATGAAAAAGAAGGTTAATTAACTTAAATATGTTAAACTAATGATTTGAAGCATTTCGATATCGATTGCTAAATGTGTATATACAAGAAAATCGACTTTATACCTAAATATAAGATTACGGAATTTTTCCAAATGTGCTGTCGTTATGCCGCCATGGCTTTATATCAACTTCAATACGTTAAAGAAGGTTAATTAACTTAAATATGTTAAACTAATGATTTGAAGCATTTCGATATCGCTTGCTAAATGAGTATATACAAGAAAGTCGAATTTATACCTAAATATAACATTACGGATTTCTTCTAAATGCACTGCCGTTATACCGTTAAGGCTTTATGTAGACCTCATTAAGCTAAAAAATGTTTATTAACTTAATATGTTAAACTAATGATTTGAAGCATTTCGATATCGATAGCTAAATGTGTATCTACAAGAAAATCGACTTTATACCTAAATATAAGATTACGGAATTTTTCCAAATGCACTGCCGTTATGGCTTTATATCAACTTCAATACGTTAAGGAAGGTTAATTAACTTAAATATGTTAAACTAATGATTTGAAGCATTTCGATATCGCTTTCTAAATGAGTATATACAAGAAAGTCGAATTTATACCTAAATATAGATTACGGAATTTTTCCAAATGCACTGCCGTTATGGCTTTATATCAACTTCAGTGCGTTAAAGAAGGTTAATTAACTTAAATATGTTAAACTAATGATTTGAGGCATTCGATATCGATAGCTAAATGTGTATATACAAGAAAATCGACTTTATACCTAAATATAAGATTACGGAATTTTTCCAAATGTGCTGTCGTTATGCCGCCATGGCTTTATATCAATACGTTAAAGAAGGCTAATTAACTTAAATATGTTAAACTAATGATTTGAAGCATTTCGTTATCGCTTTCTAAATGAGTATATACAAGAAAGTCGAATTTATACCTAAATATAAGATTACGGAATTCTTCCAAATGCACTGCTGTTATGGCTTTATATCAACTTCAGTGCGTTAAAGAAGGTTAATTAACTTAAATATGTTAAACTAATGATTTGAGGCATTTCGATATCGATAGCTAAATGTGTATATATAAGAAAATCGACTTTATACCCAAATATAAGATTACGGAATTTTTCCAAATGTGCTGTCGTTTTGCCGCCATGGCTTTATATCAACTTCAATACGTTAAAGAAGGTTAATTAACTTAAATATGTTAAACTAATGATTTGAAGCATTTCGATATCGCTTGCTAAATGAGTATATACAAGAATGTCGAATTTATACCTAAATATAAAATTATAACATTACGGATTTCTTCTAAATGCACTGCCGTTATACCGTTAAGGCTTTATGTAGACCTCATTAAGTTAAAAAATGTTTATTAACTTAATCTGTTAAACTAATGATGTGAAGCATTTCGATATCGATTGCTAAATGTGTATGTAGGAATTATATCACATGACAACCCTGACAACTAAAGAACGTATGGCAACCATAGTGACGCTAAAAAGCAAAAAGGAAAGTACAGTAGAAAAGAAGCAAGCGACGCCGACAGACCGTACATTAGTGTTCTAAGTTAAAAACTGTGTATTTAACATAATAAAACAAATGTTAATAAAGTGAACTTAATAAAACTTGAATGAAATATATAATAAATAAGTAAAACAGTGTATTTTCTCCACAAATTGGGGACTCGCCCGGAATCTGAACGAAATTGAGCTTTAAGGTTGCAGGTTTCAATCGCGTCGCATATTCGTACATATATTCCACATTGAAGCCGTTGAACTATATTCAAAGAAAAGTGTGAAGAAGCTATGTATGAATTTTGATATTTGCACATAGTTCGGGGAATTGTATTGTGCAGTTGCAAATCTCAATGTATAGCAAACTTTGTTTTTTCAAGTTCGAATAAATCCGTTACGCCATTGCTCATCAAAGCAACGAGTATAGTGAACGCAGTAAGTCTATGAGTGGAGAGAACGAGAGACGTAAATTGTGAGCAGCATCAACTGCGAGCGCAGCAAGTGTGTGGGTTGGAGAGAACGAGAGACGTGAATTGTGAGCAACATCAACTACGAACGTAGCAAGTGTATAAGTTGGAGAGAACGAGAGACGTAAATTGTGAGCAGCATCAACTGCGAAAGCAGCGAGTGTATAAGTTGGAGAGAACAATAATCGTAAATTGTAACCGATATCAACTGCGAACGTAGAAAGTGTATAAGTTGGAGAGAACGAGGATCGTAAATCGTGAATAGCGTCAGCTGTGAACGAAGCGAGTAAATGCACGTAAGTTGGAGAGAACGAGAATTATAAATTGTGAACAGCATCAACTGTGAACGAAGCAGCATTTTATTACAAAAAGAAGCAGACGCTGATGCAAGTCCAGACAAGGAAGTATTGTCCATTCGAAGGGCAATTCCATAATTAAGTATTATTTTATATGGTATTACTTAGCATTTAAAAACAAAACTCACAGTAAGTTAATGTAGACGTAGTACAAAGAAAACTCATACTTAAAAAGTATTGTGAAATATTATTTTTTTTGTAATTTAGATTGTATGCTTAAATAGTGATTAACGTTTGTAAACTTATATTATAACAATGGAAGCACAAATAATATTGAACATGACCGTGCCAGTTTTGAAAGATAAGTTAAGGGAAGTAGGGCTACCAATAACTGGACGCAAGAAAGATTTAAGGGATAGATTGCTTAGATTCCACGGCCTACTTAACGACGACGATGAAAGTGATAGCGAAGTTGAAACAGCTAGATCGCGGTGTGAAAGTGTGTCAAGCAGAGTTCAAGAGTTGCCTTCGGCCCATCATTTCTCCTTTCGAGACATTGAGGAAAGTTTAACCTTGTTTAACGGTACAGATAGTCATGGTGTGAACCAGTGGGTACAATCTTTTGAAGAAAATGCCCAAACGGTTGGTTGGTCGAATGTTCAGAAATTTATATATGCAAAACAATTGCTCCGAGGAGCAGCAAAATCTTTTGTTCGAAGCCAAGTAGGAATTCTCGATTGGGTTTCGTTGAAACGTTCTCTAATCAAAGAGTTCGGTGCGACGATTTCGGCATCAGAAGTGCATAGGCGGTTGAGTAATAGACGAAAGGGGCAAAACGAATCGTATCTTGAATTTTTATATGCGCTCATGGAAATAGGAAGTCAGGTAGGATTAGATGAAACAAGTTTACTTGATTATTTTATTCAGGGTATACCTGATTCTAAATTTAACAAAGCAGTCCTGTACCAAGCAAAGAATATTGATGAACTTAAAGATCAAATAAAAATTTATGAAAAGATTCGTTCAAGGGTTGGTAGCGTAAAAAAGGAGAACCCCAAAGAAGAAGTGGAAGTAAATAATCAGAGCCAAGGGTTGAATCGTGCTTGTTTCAAATGCGGTGACACATCACATATAGCAAGGAATTGTCCAAGTCAACAGTTTAGGTGCTATAAATGTAGCAAGATGGGCCACAAAGCGTACAGTTGCCCAAATGTTAAAATTAAAACGGAAGTCGATAAGAGTAATCTAAATGTTGTCAACGAAATAGAATTTACGCCATCGGCAGGAGATTTTGAATTAAAATGTAAAGATATTAGGGTAGGAAACACCATTTTCCCGGCTCTAATAGACACCGGAAGTCAGCTATGTCTTATCAGAGCTGATACAGTCAACAAATTATCACTTTCTGTTAAACCAAATAACGACATCCGGGTGTTACGTGGTATTGGTCAATCAGAAACAGTCACTGTGGGTAGTTTTGAGACTAAAGCTCAATTGGATAATGTTGAGGTCAGCATAGTTTTTCACATAATTAGGGAAGAAGATATGAATTATCCAGCAATAATCGGAAGGTCCATCTTAAGCGAAGTAGATCTAATCGTTACAAAAGATAAAGACATTTTTAAGTACAAAAACGAAAGCCAAAAGAGTGAATACATAGAAATAAATGACGAAAATGATATGGAAGGGACGAAACCAGAGCCATGGGAATTCGCTAGCATAGGTTTGCACGTAGAAGAGTTGAAATATAATGACAGAGAAACGCCTACTTATGACTTAGCGCATCTTGACGAACATAGTAAGGAAGAAGTGGAAATGTTAATTGGGCAATATGAACCAAAACGTTTAAAATTTTCTCCTATCGAAATGAAAATTATTGTAAAAGATGACATTCCAGTGCATCAGCCACCACGACGAGTGTCCTTTCAAGACCAGAAATTTATCAATGAACAAATAAAGCAATGGTTAGAGGCGGGTATCATAACACCAAGTGTATCGAATTATGCATCACCGATCGTATTGGTGTCAAAGAAAGATGGGTCCAAACGTTTATGTTGCGACTATCGCAAATTAAATGAAAAAATCATACGGGATAATTTTCCTATGTCATTAATCGATGAGGTGGTCGAGAAGCTCCAGGGTTTTAACGTGTTCACCACCTTAGACTTGGCAAATGGATTCTTCCATGTTCCAGTCGAAGAGAACTCGCGAAAATACACTTCTTTTGTTACGAATAAAGGGCAGTATGAATTTAAGTTTGTACCGTTCGGCATTTCGAACTCGCCGGCGGTGTTTTGTCGATTTATTAACGTTGTTTTCAAAGATTTGATCAGTGAGGGGATACTGGTAACGTACATGGACGATTTAATAATACCATCAGAAAACATAGGTGACGGACTAATAAAGTTAAAAAGGGTACTGAACGTGGCAGCGGAAGCAGGTTTGCAGATCAAATGGAACAAATGTAACTTCCTAAAGCGTACGGTGAACTTTCTGGGTTATGTAATTGGAAATAATACAATTCGTCCATCGATAGAGAAAACACGAGTAGAAGCATTTAAAGTACCCAAAGATAAGAAATCGGTGCAACAATTTCTGGGCTTAACGTCCTATTTCCGAAGGTTTATCAGAAACTATGCGTTACTGGCCAAACCCTTATCCGATATGTTGCGTAAAAATGAAGATTTCAAATGGTACGATGAGCAAGCGATGGCATTTGAAAATTTGAAGAGAGCATTGACACGTTCACCAGTTTTAAATATATATAATCCAAGGGCTAGCACGGAAATTCATACAGATGCGTCGAAGTTTGGTTATGGCGCTGTTTTATTGCAGAAAAGTTCTGAAGATAATGAGTATCACCCAGTGCAATATATGAGCCGAAAGACGAACTCAGCTGAAGAAAATTATCATTCCTATGAATTGGAAGTGCTAGCAATTATTGAGGCATTAAAGAAGTGGAGGGTCTATGTATTAGGGATTGAATTTAAAATAATTACGGACTGTAATGCTTTTGCGATGACGTTAAAAAAGAAAGATGTACCACCTCGTATTGCTAGATGGGCGATGTTTCTTCAGGAATTCAACTATAAAATAGAACATCGATCAGGGTCAAAAATGCGCCATGTCGACGCGCTAAGTCGATCAGTCTGTATGCTAATAGATGATTCTTTACGTCACAGATTGAAAGAAGCACAGTTAAATGACGAGTACACAAGGGCAATTCGTAAAATACTAGAGAGTGAGGCCTACGAAGACTTTTACATCCGACATGATATTCTCTGCAAAGATATGACAAAGGAGCTAGTAGTGGTTCCAAAGCAGTTAGAAGATGAGATTATACTTAGAATGCACCGCCAAGGGCACTTTTCGAAAAAGAAAACATGCGATTGTGTAGGGAAAACTTATTTTATTCCAGGACTGGAGGCGAAAGTTGCTAAATTGGTGAATAGTTGCATCGAATGTTTGATTATGAACGCGAAAAATGGTAAACAAGAAGGGTTTTTATCTCCAATCGACAAGGAAGAATATCCACTCGGTACTTATCATATTGACCACGTAGGTCCAATGACAACGACAGGAAAACAGTATAAGCACGTGTTAGTTATTGTTGACGGTTTCTCTAAGTTTTGTTGGCTATACCCAACCAAAGATACAGGTGCAGAAGCAGTTGTGGACCGGTTAACGAAACAATCTTACATATTTGGAAATCCGCGTAGAATTATTTCCGATAGGGGATCTGCTTTCACTTCCCAGACTTTCAGGTCTTATTGTGAAAGTAATCATATTCAGCATCTGCAGATAACCACAGGGGTGCCCAGGGGAAATGGGCAAGTGGAAAGAATCAACCGTATCATAATTACTATGTTAGCCAAGCTCTCACATCCAAACCCAACACAATGGTATAAGTATGCAGGACAGGTGCAGCAATTTATAAATAATTCGCCAAGCCGCAGTACAGGGTTCTCCCCATTTAAACTTTTAACAGGGTGCGAAATGCGTATTAAAGAAGACTTAAAACTGAATGAGATATTGGAAAGAGAGGTCATTGATGATCTTCATCAGCAGCGAGAAGAATTACGGGAAATTGCGAAATGCAATATACAAAAGATCCAAGAAGAAAATAGGAAAAGCTTTAATAAGAAACGTAAACAGGAAATTCAATATAATATAAATGATTTAGTGGCTATCAAACGTACACAATTTGGGGCAGGTATGAAACTACGTCCGAAGTATTTGGGACCATACAAGGTGGTAACACAATTAAAGCATGGTAGGTACAATGTCGAGAAAGTGGGGGAAAGTGAGGGACCGAGGGTGACCTCGACTACTGCTGAGTATATGAAAAAATGGTGGCACCATTCGGGGCGAATAGGTTGTCAGGTATGGCCGAGTTGTAGGAATTATATCACATGACAACCCTGACAACTAAAGAACGTATGGCAACCATAGTGACGCTAAAAAGCAAAAAGGAAAGTACAGTAGAAAAGAAGCAAGCGACGCCGACAGACCGTACATTAGTGTTCTAAGTTAAAAACTGTGTATTTAACATAATAAAACAAATGTTAATAAAGTGAACTTAATAAAACTTGAATGAAATATATAATAAATAAGTAAAACAGTGTATTTTCTCCACATGTATATACAAGAAAATCGACTTTATACCTAAATATAAGATTACGGAATTCTTCCAAATGTACTGTCGTTATGCCGCCATGGTTTGTATCAACTACAATACGTTAAAGAAGGTTAGTTATTTTAAATATGTTAAACTAATGATTTGAAGCATTTCGATATCGCTTGCTAAATGAGTATATACAAGAAAGTCGAATTTATACCTAAATATAACATTACGGATTTCTTCTAAATGCACTGTCGTTATACCGTTAAGGCTTTATGTAGACCTCATTAAGCTAAAAATGTTTATTAACTTAATATGTTAAACTAATGATTTGAAGCATTTCGATATCGATAGCTAAATGTGTATATACAAGAAAATCGACTTTATACCTAAATATAAGATTACGGAATTTTTCCAAATGTGCTGTCGTTATGCCGCCATGGCTTTATATCAACTTCAATACGTTAAAGAAGGTTAATTAACGTAAATATGTTAAACTAAAGATTTGAAGCATTTCGATATCGCTTGCTAAATAAGTATATACAAGAAAGTCGAATTTATACCTAAATATAAGATTACGGAATTCTTCCAAATGCACTGCCGTTATGGCTTTATATCAACTTCAGTGCGTTAAAGAAGGTTAATTAACTTAAATATGTTAAACTAATGATTTGAAGCATTTCGATATCGATATGTAAATGTGTATATAAAAGAAAATCCACTTTATACCTAAATATAAGATTACGGAATTTTTCCAAATGTGCTGTCGTTAAGCCGCCATGGCTTTATATCAACTTCAATACGTTAAAGAAGGTTAATTAACTTAAATATGTTAAACTAATGATTTGAAGCATTTCGATATCGCTTGCTAAATGAGTATATACAAGAAAGTCGAATTTATACCTAAATATAACATTACGGATTTCTTCTAAATGCACTGCCGTTATACCGTTAAGGCTTTATGTAGACCTCATTAAGCTAAAAAATGTTTATTAACTTAATATGTTAAACTAATGATTTGAAGCATTTCGATATCGATAGCTAAATGTGTATATACAAGAAAATCGACTTTATACCTAAATATAAGATTACGGAATTTTTCCAAATGTGCTGTCGTTATGCCGCCATGGCTTTATATCAACTTCAATACGTTAAAGAAGGTTAATTAACGTAAATATGTTAAACTAATGATTTGAAGCATTTCGATATCGCTTGCTAAATGAGTATATACAAGAAAGTCGAATTTATACCTAAATATAACATTACGGATTTCTTCTAAATGCACTGCCGTTATACCGTTAAAGCTTTATGTAGACCTCATTAAGCTAAAAAATGTTTATTAACTTAATATGTTAAACTAATGATTTGAAGCATTCCGATATCGATATGTAAATGTGTATATAAAAGAAAATCCACTTTATACCTAAATATAAGATTACGGAATTCTTCCAAATGCACTGCCGTTATGGCTTTATATCAACTTCAGTGCGTTAAAGAAGGTTAATTAACTTAAATATGTTAAACTAATGATTTGAAGCATTTCGATATCGATATGTAAATGTGTATATAAAAGAAAATCCACTTTATACCTAAATATAAGATTACGGAATTTTTCCAAATGTGCTGTCGTTAAGCCGCCATGGCTTTATATCAACTTCAATACGTTAAAGAAGGTTAATTAACTTAAATATGTTAAACTAATGATTTGAAGCATTTCGATATCGCTTGCTAAATGAGTATATACAAGAAAGTCGAATTTATACCTAAATATAACATTACGGATTTCTTCTAAATGCACTGCCGTTATACCGTTAAGGCTCTATGTAGACCTCATTAAGCTAAAAAATGTTTATTAACTTAATGTGTTAAACTAATGATTTGAAGCATTTCGATATCGATATGTAAATGTGTATATACAAGAAAATCGACTTTATACCTAAATATAAGATTACGGAATTTTTCCAAATGTGCTGTCGTTATGCCGCCATGGCTTTATATCAACTTCAATACGTTAAAGAAGGTTAATTAACTAAATATGTTAAACTAATGATTTGAAGCATTTCGATATCGCTTGCTAAATGATATATACAAGAAAGTCGAATTTATACCTAAAATAAATTACGGAATTCTTCAAATGCACTGCCGTTATGGCTTTATTAACTTCATGCTAAAAAGTTAATTAACCTAATATGTTAAACTAATGATTTGAGGCATTTCGATATCGATAGCTAAATGTGTATATAAAGAAAATCGACTTTATACCTAAATATAAGATTACGGAATTTTTCCAAATGTGCTGTCGTTATGCCGCCATGGTTTATATCAACTTCAATACGTTAAAGAGGGTTAATTAACTTAAATATGTTAAACTAATGATTTGAAGCATTTCGATATCGCTTGCTAAATGAATATATACAAGAAGTCGATTTATACCTAAATATAACATTACGGATTTCTTCTAAATGCACTGCCGTTATACGTTAAGGCTTTATGTAGACCTCATTAAGCTAAAAAATGTTTATTAACTTAATTGTTAAACTAATGATTGAAGCATTTCGATATCGATTGCTAAATGTGTATATACAAGAAAATCGACTTTATACCTAAATATAAGTTCGGAATTCTTAAATTACTGCGTTATGCCGCATGGTTTTTAACTCAATAGTTAAAGAAGGTTGTTAATTAAATATGTTAAACAATATTTGAACATTTCGATATCGTTGCAAATGGTATTACAAGAAATCGATTTATCCTAAATATAAATTCGGAATTCTTCCAAATGCTGCCGTTATCCGAGGCTTTATTAACTTCATAGTTAAAAAGTTAATTAACTTAATATGTTAAACTAATGATTTGAAGCATTTCGATATCGTGCTAAATGGTATATACAAGAAAATCGATTTATACCTAAATATAATTACGGAATTTTTCCAAATGATGCCGTTATCCGTAAGGCTTTATTCAACTTCATACGTTAAAAGGTTTATTAACTTAATATGTTAAACTAATGATTTGAAGCATTCGATATCGATATGTAAATGTGTATATAAAGAAATCATTTATACCTAAATATAAGATTACGGAATTCTTCCAAATGCACTGCCGTTATGGCTTTATGTCAACTTCAGTGCGTTAAAGAAGGTTAATTAACTTAAATATGTTAAACTAATGATTTGAAGCATTTCGATATCGATATGTAAATGTGTATTACAAGAAAATCGACTTTATACCTAAATATAAGATTACGGAATTTTTCCAAATGTGCTGTCGTTATGCCGCCATGGCTTTATATCAACTTCAATACGTTAAAGAAGGTTAATTAACTTAAATATGTTAAACTAATGATTTGAAGCATTTCGATATCGCTTGCTAAATGAGTATATACAAGAAAGTCGAATTTATACCAAATATAACATTACGGATTTCTTCTAAATGCACTGCGTTATACCGTTAAGGCTTTATGTAGACCTCATTAAGCTAAAAAATGTTTATTAACTTAATATGTTAAACTAATGATTTGAAGCATTTCGATATCGATATGCTAAATGTGTATATAAAAGAAAATCGACTTTATACCTAAATATAAGATTACGGAATTCTTCCAAATGCACTGCCGTTATGGCTTTATATCAACTTCAGTGCGTTAAAGAAGGTTAATTAACTTAAATATGTTAAACTAATGATTTGAAGCATTTCGATATCGATAGCTAAATGTGTATATACAAGAAAATCGACTTTATACCTAAATATAAGATTAGGGAAATTTTTTCCCTAAATGTGCTGTCGTTATGCCCCATGGCTTTATATCAACTTCAATACGCTAAAGAAGGTTAATTAACTTAAATATGTTAAACTAATGATTTGAAGCATTTCGATATCGCTTGCTAAATGAGTATATACAAGAAAGTCGAATTTATACCTAAATATAAGATTACGGAATTCTTCCAAATGCACTGCGTTATCCGTGGCTTTATATCAACTTCATACGTTAAAGAAGGTTAATTAACTTAAATATGTTAAACTAATGATTTGAAGCATTTCGATATCGATAGCTAAATGAGTATATACAAGAAAGTCGAATTTATACCTAAATATAAGATTACGGAATTTTCCAAATGCACTGCCGTTATCCGGGCTTTATATCAACTTCATACGTTAAAGAAGGTTAATTAACTTAAATATGTTAAACTAATGATTTGAAGCATTTCGATATCGATAGCTAAATGTGTATATACAAGAAAATCGACTTTATACCTAAATATAACATTACGGATTTCTTCTAAATGCACTGTCGTTATGCCGCCATGGCTTTATGTCAACTTCAATACGTTAAAGAAGGTTAATTAACTTAAATATGTTAAACTAATGATTTGAAGCATTTCGATATCGCTTGCTAAATGTGTATATACAAAAAAAGTCAAACTTTATACCTAAATATAAGATTACGGAATTCTTCCAAATGTGCTGTCGTTATGCCGCCATGGCTTTATATCAACTTCATTGCTTAAAGAAGGTTAATTAACTTAAATATGTTAAACTAATGATTTGAAGCATTTCGATATCGCTTGCTAAATGTGTATATACAAAAAAAGTCGACTTTATACCTAAATATAAGATTAGGGAAATTCTTCCAAATGCACTGCCGTTATGGCTTTATATAACTTCAGTGCTTAAAGAAGGTTAATTAACTTAATATGTTAAACTAATGATTTGAAGCATTTCGATATCGATAGCTAAATGTGTATATACAAGAAATCGTTTATACCTAAATATAAATACGATTTTCAAATGGCTGTCGTTACATGGCTTTATTCAACTTAATTAACTTAAATATGTTAAACTAATGATTTGAAGCATTTCGATATCGCTTGCTAAATGAGTATATACAAGAAAGTCGAATTTATACCTAAATATAACATTACGGATTTCTTCTAAATGCACTGCCGTTATACCGTTAAGGCTTTTGCAGACTTCAGTAAGATAAAGAGGATTAATTAACTTAAATATGTTAAACTAATGATTTGAGGCATTTCGGTATCGATAGCTAAATGTGTATATATAAGAAAATCGACTTTATACCTAAATATAAGATTACAGAATTTTTCCAAATGTGCTGTCGTTATGCCGCCATGGCTTTATATCAACTTCAATACGTTAAAGAGGGTTAATTAACTTAAATATGTTAAACTAATGATTTGAAGCATTTCGATATCGCTTGCTAAATGAATATATACAAGAATGTCGAATTTATACCTAAATATAAAATTATAACATTACGGATTTCTTCTAAATGCACTGCCGTTATACCGTTAAGGCTTTATGTAGACCTCATTAAGCTAAAAAATGTTTATTAACTTAATCTGTTAAACTAATGATGTGAAGCATTTCGATATCGATTTCTAAATGTGTATATACAAGAAAATCGACTTTATACCTAAATATAAGATTACGGAATTCTTCCAAATGTACTGTCGTTATGCCGCCATGGTTTGTATCAACTACAATACGCTAAAGAAGGTTAGTTATTTTAAATATGTTAAACTAATGATTTGAAGCATTTCGATATCGCTTGCTAAATGAGTGTATACAAGAAAGTCGAATTTATACCTAAATATAACATTACGGATTTCTTCTAAATGCAGTGCCGTTATACCGTTAAGGCTTTATGTAGACCTCATTAAGCTAAAAAATGTTTATTAACTTAATATGTTAAACTAATGATTTGAAGCATTTCGATATCGATAGCTAAATGTGTATATACAAGAAAATCGACTTTATACCTAAATATAAGATTAGGAATTTTCCAAATGTACTGTCGTTATGCCGCCATGGCTTTATATCACCTTCAATACGTTAAAGAAGGTTTATTAACTTAAATATGTTAAACTAATGATTTGAAGCATTTCGATATCGATTGCTAAATGTGTATGTACAAGAAAATCGACTTTATACCTAAATATAAGATAACGGAATTCTTCCAAATGCCGTTATGCCGTTATGGCTTTATATCAACTTCAGTACGTTAAAGAAGGTTAATTAACTTAAATATGTTAAACTAATGATTTGAAGCATTTCGATATCGATTGCTAAATGTGTATATACAAGAAAATCGACTTTATACCTAAATATAAGATTACGGAATTCTTCCAAATGTGCTGTCGTTATGCCGCCATGGCTTTATATCAACTTCAATACGTTAAAGAAGGTTAATTAACTTAAATATGTTAAACTAATGATTTGAAGCATTTCGATATCGCTTGCTAAATGAGTATATACAAGAAAGTCGAATTTATACCTAAATATAACATTACGGATTTCTTCTAAATGCACTGCCGTTATACCGTAAGCTTTATGTAGACCTCATTAAGCTAAAAAAGTTATTAACTTAATTGTTAAATAATGATTTGAAGCATTTCGATATCGATTTTAAATGTGTATATAAAAGAAAACCCACTTTATACCTAAATATAAGATTACGGAATTTTTCCAAATGTGCTGTCTTTAAAGCCGCCATGGCTTTATATCAACTTCAATACGTTAAAAAAGGGTTAATTAACTTAAATATTTTAAAACCCAATGATTTGAAGCATTTCGATATCGCTTGCTAAATGAGTATATACAAGAAAGTCGAATTTATCCCCAAATATAACATTACGGATTTTTTCCTAAATGCACTCCCGTTATACCGTTAAGGCTTTATGTAGACCTCATTAAGCTAAAAAATGTTTATTAACTTAATATGTTAAACTAATGATTTGAAGCATTTCGATATCGATAGCTAAATGTGTATATACAAGAAAATCGACTTTATCCTAAATATAAGATTCGGAATTTTCCAAATGTGCTGTCGTTATGCCCCCATGGCTTTATATCAACTTCAATAGTTAAGAAGGTTAATTAACTAAATATGTTAAACTAATGATTTGAAGCATTTCGATATCGCTTGCTAAATGAGTATATA
>JAPZAG010001370.1:0-33166 GCA_027475135.1 Bactrocera correcta | reverse complement strand
TGCAGGGATGTGTTCATTTGGTATGAACAGAAGGTTAATTAACTTAAATATGTTAAACTAATGATTGGAAGCATTTCGATATCGATTGCTAAATGTGTATATACAACAAAATCGATTTTATACCTAAATATAAGCTTACGGAATTCTTCTAAATGCACTGCCGTTATGCCGCCATGGCTTTATGTTAACTTCAGTGCGTTAAAGAAGCTTTATTAACTTAAATATGTTAAACTAATGATTTGAAGATTTTCTAAATCGATTGATAAATGCATATATACAACAAAATCGACTTTATACCTAAATATAAGTTTACGGAATTCTTCCAAATGCACTGACGTTATACCGTTATGGCTTTATGTTAACTTCAGTTAGTAAAAGAAGGTTTATTAACTTAAATATGTTAAACCAGTTATTTGAAGCATTTCGATATCGATAGCTTAATGCATATATACAAGAAAATCGACTTTATACCTAAATATAAGATTACGTAATTCTTCTAAATGCTTTGCCGTTATGCCGTTAAGGCGTTTGTAGACTTCAGGAAGATAAAGAGGGTTAATTAGCTTAAATATTTTAAACTAATGATTTGAGGCATTTCGATATCGATTGCTAAATATGCATATACAAGAAAATCGATTCTATACCTAAATATAAGATTACGGAGTTCTTCTCAATGCACTGCCGTTATGCAGTTATGGCTTTATGTTAATTTCTGTTCGTTAAAGAAGGTTTATTAACTTAAATATTTTTACACCAGTTATTTGAAGCATTTCGAAATCGATTGCTTAATGCATATATACAAGAAAATCGACTTTATACCTTAATATATGATGACTGAATTTCTCTGAATGCACTGCGTTATGCCGTTAAGGCTTTTGAAGAATATACAAGAAAATCTTTTTTATACCTAAATATGAGGTTACGGAATTCTTCCAAATGTACTGTCGTTATGCCGCCATGGCTTTTTATCACCTTCAATACCTTAAAGAAGGCTAATTAACTTAAATATGTTAAACTAATGATTTAAAGCATTTCGATATCGATTGCTAAATGCGTATATACAACAAAATCGACTTTATACCTAAATATAAGCTTAAGGAATTCTTCTAAATGCACTGCCGTTATGCCGTTATGGCTTTATGTTATCTTCAGTTCGTTAAAGAAGGTTTATTAACTTAGATATGTTACACCAGTTATTTGAAGCATTTCGAAATCGATTGCTTAATGCATATATACAAGAAAATCGACTTTATACCTAAACATATGATAACGGAATTTCTCTGAATGCACTGCCGTTATAATTAGGTTTAAAGTCGTTATATTTAGGTTTAAAGTCGATTTTCTTGTATATACACATTTAGCAATCGATATCGAAATGCTTCAAATCAGTAGTTTAACATATTTAAGTAAATAAAGCTTCTTTACCGAACTGAAGTTGGCATAAAGCCATGGCGGCATAACGGCAGTGCATTTAGAAGAATTCCGTAATCTTATATTTAGGTATAAAGTCGATTTTGTTGTATATACACATTTAGCAATCGATATCGAAATGCTTCCAATCATTAGTTTAACATATTTAAGTTAATTAAACTTCTTTATTTTACTGAAGTTAACATAAAGCCAAAACAGCATAACGGCAATGCATTTAGAAGAATTCCGTTATTATACATTTAGGTGTAAAGTCGATTTTCTTGTATATACACATTTAGCAATCGATATCGAAATGATTCAAATCATTACTTTAACATATTTAAGTTAATAAACCTTCTTTACCGAACTGAAGTTGGCATAAAGCCATGGCGGCATAACGGCAGTGCATTTAGAAGAATTCCGTAATCTTATATTTAGGTATAAAGTCGATTTTGTTGTATATACACATTTAGCAATCGATATCGATATGCTTCAAATCATTAGTTTAACATATTTAAGTTAATTAAACTTCTTTATCTTACTGAAGTTAACATAAAGACATAGCGGCATAACGGCAGTGCATTTAGAAGAATTCCGTTATCATATATTTAGGTATAAAGTCGATTTTCTTGTATATACACATTTAGCAATCGATATCGAAATGCTTCAAATCAGTAGTTTAACATATTTAAGTTAATAAACCTTCTTTACCGAACTGAAGTTGGCATAAAGCCATGGCGGCATAACGGCAGTGCATTTAGAAGAATTCCGTAATCTTATATTTAGGTATATAGTCGATTTTCTTGTATTTACACATTTAGCAATCGATATCGAAAATCTTCAAATCATTAGTTTAACATATTTAAGATAAATAACCCTCTTTATCTTACTGAAGTCTACAAAAGCCTTAACGGCATAACGGCATAACGGCAATGCATTCAGAGAAATTCCGTTATCATATATTTAGGTATAAAGTCGATTTTCTTGTATATAAGCATTAAGCAATTGATTTCGAAATGCTTCAAATAAATGGTGTAACATATCTGAGTTAATAAACCTTCTTTTACGAACTGAAGTTAACATAAAGCCATAACGGCATAACGGCAGTGCATTTAGAAGAATTCCGTAAGCTTATATTTAGGTATAAAGTCGATTTTGTTGCATATACGCATTTAGCAATCGATATCAAAATGCTTCAAATCATTAGTTTAACATATTTAAGTTAACTAACCTTCTTTAACGTATTGAAGGTGATAAAAAGCCATGGCGGCATAACGAGAGTACAATTGGAAGAATTCCGTAACCTTATATTTAGGTATAAAAAGATTTTCTTGTATATATGCATTAAGCAATCGATTTCGAAAATCTTTAAATCATTAGTTTAACATATTTAAGCTAATTAACCCTCTTTATCTTTCTGAAGTCTACAAAAGCCTTAACGGCATAACGGCAGTGCATTCAGAGAAATTCCGTTATCATATATTTAGATATAAAGTCGTTTTTCTTGTATATATGCATTTAGCAATCGATTTCGAAAATCTTCAAATCATTCTTCTTCTTTATTTGCCAATTCGTATTCGAATATTGGTGATCATATAACAATTAATAATATGTACAATATTAATAAACTTAATAATAATATAATAATGTAATGTTTACATGTTAAATATATCTATTGTATATAAAAAAAAACAATAAAAATAAAAAAATCACAGATTTTGAATTATCGCAGCATATTTCTCTCTATCTCTCGCCACATCTATAAGGTTGCCCACGTTCTGGATTCCTGTCCATTGTCGAAATTTTCGAAGCCACGAAAGTTGTTTACGGCCAATACCCCGCTTTCCTTTAATTTTTCCTTGGATAATTATTTGTAGAAGCTCATACTTAGAGTGCCTCATAATATGTCCTAGGTAGGCTGCTTTTCTTTGTTTTATAGTCTTTAACAACTCTCTATTGCGGTTCACTCTTCTCAAGACTTCACTGTTTGTAGCTCTATCTGTCCATGGAATTTTTAGGATTCTTCTAATAAACCATAGCTCGAAGGACTCTAGCTTGTTCATATCTGTGATTTTTAGAGTCCACGTTTCCATAGCATAGAGAAGCGCTAACCAAACATAGCATTTTAAAAAACGTATTTTGGTTGTGATGGTGAGGTCATGGCTACATAATATATTTTTTTATTTGAGAAAAGTTGTGCGAGCAATTTCGATTCGACATTTTATTTCTTTTGAACAATCCCAACTTTCATTGATCTGACAACCAAGGTACTTGAAATTTTTGACTCTTTCTATGGGACTATTATTAATCATGAGGTGTGTGTCATTGTATATGTTTTTCCTACTGATAATCATATACTTCGCCTTGTTTATGTTAATGCGTAGGCCGTATTCGTCACTACGCAAGTTAACTCGGTTTACAAGTTCTTGTAATCCCATCAAGCTATCGGCTATAAGTGTTGTGTCATCTGCATAGCGTATATTATTTATGAAAATACCATTCACTTTTACACCTTCATCAATACTGCTTACCGATTCTTGAAATATTATTTCCGAATATATGTTAAATAACAAGGGTGACAGAATGCATCCTTGTCTTACACCGCGTGAAATAGATATTTCTTCGGTTATATCACCATTGATGCTTACATGGGCAGTTTGTTGCCAATAAAGATTTCTTATGCAACGAATCTCTTTGTCATCTATTCCCATAGAATAAAGAATTTCCCTAAGTTTATCGTGTTTAATGGTGTCGAAAGCTTTCTCATAATCAATAAAGCATAAAAATACATCTTTACAGTTTTGAACCAAAACTTGTATACAGAACAATGCCTCGCGTGTTCCAAGACCTTCTCTGAAGCCAAATTGCGTCTTGCCCATTGACTCTTCACATTTCTTATATATTCTGGCGTGAATGACTCTTAGAAATATCTTGAGAGCATGTGACATTAGACTAGTTAGTCTGTACTCACTACAATGTTTCGCATTATTTTTCTTAGGTAGTGGTATGAACGTTGATTTTAACCAGTCTTTTGGATATTGGCCATTGTCATAAACTTGGTTAAAAAGCTTTACTAATAGATTCATATTTTTGTCATTTATTAACTTTAAAAATTCAGCTGGAACCTCATCCGGACCTGTAGCTTTGTAATTTTTCATTGATTGTATAGCTCTCTCTATTTCGCCTTTCGTAATATAATTGCCAGTTGGTCTGTGATGGAGATGAAGGTTCTGGTTTGATCTACTGTCATCCGAAAAAACGTTTTCAATATATTTCTTCCATATACTTTTCTTTTCATTTATGTTAAATACCACCTCATTGTTTTCATTTATAAGTATTGAGGGCGGATTTTTACGATGAATACCTGCGGCTTCTTTCAATTTTTTGTGTAAATGGAAGGTATCATGTAAAAGTTGTAGTCTTTCGATTTCTTGGCATTCATTGTTTATCCAGTTTGTTTTTGCATTACTGATCATCTTCCTTATTTCTCTATTCAGTTGTCTATACATGTCAGTGTTTTTATTTTTATATTCCCGGCGTTTACTTATTAGTTTTAATATGTCATCGGTCATCCAATTATTGTTATAATTTTCTTTCTTTTCCATTCCAAGAGAGTTTTTTGCTGTAGTACAGATTATCTCTTTTAAATCGCTCCATATTCTTTCTGCACTTCCTGATGGGATATCGTTTATTTTGTCATTAATTTCACTTTCAACTAAGCGTTTTACACTTTCGTCTCTCAACTTATCTATATTTAGCTTAATTTTAGGCTTACTTTTTTTAATTACTGCTAGCCTAATACGCAATTTTGCCAATAGCAAGTTGTGATCCGAAGGTACATCCGCTCCTGGATATGTATTAACCTTTTCTATTGAGGAACGGAAGCGACTATTTATCAGAATGTAATCTATTTGATTTCTGATGATATTATCGGAGGCGTCCGATGGAGATTTCCATGTATAAAGTCTTCTGGGAGGCAGGCTAAATAATGTGTTCGAAATTATTAACTTGTGTTCTTGGCAAAATTGAATTAGTCGATCTCCTCTCTCATTTCTTTCACCTAAGCCGTATTCGCCTGCAACTCCTTCGAATTTTTCTCTTCCAACTTTTGCATTAAAATCGCCTTGAATTATATTTATTTCGTATGGTTTTGTTAATCGCATAAGTTCGTCTAGTTCATCATAGAAAGTTTCTATCTCGTAATCACTTTTGTCAGCCGTTGGAGCATAGACTTGAATAATATTGATATTCAGTGGTTTTGCAAATAACTTTAGCATCATTGATCTATCAGATTTCGGCACAAATCCGATGACAGATTTTGCAATGTTTTCTTTAACTATAATGCCTACACCATTGCGGTGATTTTTAGTTTGGTTGCCAGAGAAAAAGAACTTTGTATTTTGGGAAACAAATTCTCCACAATCTGGCCACCGTGTTTCACTTATGCCAAGTAAATCGATGTTTAATTTTTCCATTTCTAAAATCGTATTAGCTAGTTTTCCAGGCTCGTATAAGCTCCTTGTGTTCCATGTTCCGATGTTTAAAGTTTGTTTTGTTTTACCTCCGGGGATTCTTAGCACCCACGATTTGCCGGAGACTGAGGGCCATTGTTTTGGTTGTACTATCATTGTCATATGATATGCTGGGAAGTATACTTCAGTGGTTTCCCCTTGCCTTCTGAAGAGTTTACTGTTTTCCATCCTTACACATTTATATAGCGAACCGCTTGATACAAGTACAGACGTCCGCTTTCAGACGTACTTATAGTAACAGACGCTGATATGTAGTGGATTGCTTTTAGCTTCGATATTCACCATCGACCTTACCGGCATGGGTGGCCCTACTGGTAGCTACGCTACCGCCAGCATCGCTCTTTGGATCATTATATCTACTGAGCCCCCTCATCACGTCAAATCATTAGTTTAACATATTTAAGTTAATAAAGCTTCTTTAACGCACTGAAGTCCACATAAAGGCTTAACGACATAATGGCAGTGCCTTTAGAATAATTCCGTTATCTTATATTTAGGTATAAATTCGATTTTCTTGTATATGCACATTTAGCAATCGATATCGAAATGCTTCCAATCATTAGTTTAACATATTTAAGTTAATTAACCTTCTTTAACGTATTGAAGGTGATATAAAGCCATGGCGTCATAACGACAGTACATTTGGAAGAATTCCGTAGTCTTATATTTAGGTATTAAGAAGATTTTCTTGTATATATGCATTTAGCAATCGATTTCGAAATGCTTCAAATAACTGGTTTAACATATTTAAGTTAATAAACCTTCTTTAAAGAAAAGAAGTTAACATTAAGCGACAACGGCATAACGGCAGTGCATTTAGAAAAATTTCGTAATCTTATATTTAGGTATAAATTCGATTTTCTTGTATATACACATTTAGCAATCAATATCGAAATGCTTCAAATCATTAGTTTAACATATTTAAGTTAAATAACCATCTTAATCTTACTGAAGTCTACAAAAGCCTTAACGGCATAATGGCAGTGCATTAAGAAGAATTACGTAATCTTATATTTAGGTTTAGAGTCGATTTTCTTGTATATACACATTCAGCAATCGATATCTAAATGCTTCAAATCAGTAGTTTAACATATTTAAGTTAATAATCCTTCTTTAGCGAACTGAAGTTAACATAAAGCCATAACGGTATAACGGCAGCGCATTTAGAAGAATTCCGTAATCTTATATTTAGGTATAAAGTCGATTTTCTTGTATATACACATTTAGCAATCGATATCGAAATGCTTCAAATCATTAGTTTAACATATTTAAGTTAATAAACCTTCTTTAACGAACTGAAGTTGGCATAAAGCCATAACTGCATAACGGCAGTGCATTTAGAAGATATCCGTAATCTCATATTTAGGTATAAAGTCGATTTTCTTGTATATACACATTTAGCAATCGACATCGAAATGCTTCAAATCATTAGTTTAACATATTTTAGTTAATTAACTTTCTTTATCTTACTGAACTTCACATAATGCCATAACGGTATAACGGCAGCGCATTTGGAAGAATTCCGTAATCTTATGTTTAGGTATAAAGTCGATTTTGTTGTATATACACATTTAGCAATCGATATCGAGATGCTTCAACCCATTAGTTTAACATTTTAATTTAATTTTAAGTTAATTAATCTTCTTTAACGAACTGAAGTTGGCATAAAGCCCTGGCGGCATAACGATAGTGCATTTAGGAGAATTCCGTAATCTTATATTTAGGTGTAAAGTCGATTTTCTTGTATTTACATATTTAGCAATCGATATCGAAATGCTTCAAATCATTAGTTTAACATATTTAAGTTAATTAACCTCCTATAACTTATTGAAGGTGATATAAAGCCATGGCGGCATAACGGCAGTGCATTTATAAGAATTCCGTAGTCTTATATTTAGGTATAAAGTCGATTTTCTTAAATTTACACAATAAGCAATCGATATCGAAATGCTTCAAATCATTAGTTTAACATATTTTAGTTAATAAACTTTTTTTAGCTTACTGAAGTCTACATAAAGCCATGGCGGTATAACGGCAGTGCATTTAGAAGAATTCCGTAATGTTATAATTTTATATTTAGGTTTAAAGTCGATTTTCTTGTATTTACACATTAAGCAATCGATATCGCAAATGTTCAAATCATTAGTTTAACATATTTAAGCTAATTAACCCTTTTTATCTAACTGAAGTCACAAAAGCCTTAACGGCATAACGGCAGTGCATTCAGAGAAATTCCGTTATCATATATTTAGGTATAAAGTCGATTTTCTTTATATATGCATTAAGCAATCGATTTCGAAATGCCTCAAATAACTGGTGTGACATATCTAAGTTAATAAACCTTCTTTAACGAACTGAAGTTAACATAAAGCCATAACGGCATAACGGCGGTGCATTTAGAAGAATTCCGTAAACTTATATTTAGGTATAAAGGCGATTTTCTTGTATTTACATATTTAGCAATCGATATCGAAATGCTTCAAATCATTAGTTTAACATATTTAAGTTAATTAACCTTCTTTAACGCATTGAAGGTGACAAAAAGCCATGCCTGCATAACGACAGTACATTTCGAAGAATTCCGTAACCTTATATTTAGGTATAAAAAAGATTTTCTTGTATATATGCATTTAGCAATCGATTTCGAAAATTTTCAAATCATTAGTTTAACATATTTAAGCTAATTAACCTTCTTTATCTTACTGAAGTCTACAAAAGCCTTAACGGCATAACGGCAGTGCATTCAGAGAAATTCCGTTATCATATATTTAGGTATAAAGTCGATTTTCTTGCATATATTCATTAAGCAATCGATTTCGAAATGCTTCAAATAACTGGTGTAACATATTTAAGTTAATAAACCTTCTTTAACGAACAGAAATTTACATAAAGCCATAACTGCATAACGGCAGTGCATTTAGAAGAACTCCGTAATCTTATATTTAGGTATAAAGTCGATTTTCTTGTATATACACATTTACATTCGACATCGAAATGCTTCAAATCATTAGTTTAACATATTTTAGTTAAATAACTTTCTTTATCTTACTGAACTTCACATAATGCCATAACGGTATAAGGGCAGCGCATTTGGAAGAATTCCGTAATCTTATGTTTTGGTATAAAGTCGATTTTGTTGTATATACACATTTAGCACTCGATATCGATATGCTTCAACCCATTAGTTTAACATATTTAAGTTAATTAACCTTCTTTAACGAACTGAAGTTGGCATAAAGCCCTGTCGGCATAACGATAGTGCATTTAGGAGAATTCCGTAATCTTATATTTAGGTGTAAAGTCGATTTTCTTGTATTTACATATTTAGCAATCGATATCGAAATGCTTCAAATCATTAGTTTAACATATTTAAGTTAATTAACCTCCTATAACTTATTGAAGGTGATATAAAGCCATGGCGGCATAACGGCAGTGCATTTAGAAGAATTCCGTAATCTTATATTTAGGTATAAAGTCGATTTTCTTGTATATATGCATTAAGCAATCGATTTCGAAATGCTTCAAATAACTGGTATAACATATTTAAGTTAATAAACCTTCTTTAACGAACAGAAATTTACATAAAGCCATAACTGCATAACGGCAGTGCATTTAGAAGAACTCCGTAATCTTATATTTAGGTATAAAGTCGATTTTCTTGTATATACACATTTAGCAATCGATATCGAAATGCTTCAAATCATTAGTTTAACATATTTAAGTTAATTAACTTTCTTTAACGTACTGAAGTTGATATAAAGCCATAACTGCATAACGGCAGTGCATTTAGAAGAACTCCGTAATCTTATATTTAGGTATAAAGTCGATTTTCTTGTATATACATATTTAGCAATCGATATCGAAATGCTTCAAATCATTAGTTTAACATATCTAAGGTAATTAACCATCTTAGTCTTACTGAAGTCTACAAACGCCTTAACGGCATAACGCAAAACATTTAGAAGAATTACGTAATCTTATATTTAGGTATAAAGTCGATTTTCTTGTATATACACATTTAAAAATCGATATCGAAATGCCTCAAATCATTAGTTTAACATATTTTAGTTAATTAACCTTCTTTAACGTATTGAAGGTGATATAAAGCCATGGCGGCATAACGACAGTACATTTGGAAGAATTCCGTAATCTTATATTTAGGTATAAAGAAGATTTTCTTGTATATATGCATTTAGCAATCGATTTCGAAATGCTTCAAATAACTGGTTTAACATATTTAAGTTAATAAATCTTCTTTAACGAACAGAAGTTAACATAAAGCCACAACGGCATAACGGCAGTGCATTTAAAAGAATTCCGTAAACTTATATTTAGGTATAAAGGCGATTTTCTTGTATTAACATATTTAGCAATCGATATCGAAATGCTTCAAATCATTAGTTTAACATATTTAAGTTAATTAACCTCCTATAACTTATTGAAGGAGATATAAAGCCATGGCGGCATAACGGCAGTGCATTTATAAAAATTCCGTAGTCTTATATTTAGGTATAAAGTCGATTTTCTTAAACTTACACAATAAGCAATCGATATTGAAATGCTTCAAATCATTAGTTTAACATATTTTAGTTAATAAACTTTTTTTAGCTTACTGAAGTCTACATAAAGCCATGGCGGTATAACGGCAGTGCATTTAGAAGAATTCCGTATTGTTATAATTTTATATTTAGGTTTAAAGTCGATTTTCTTGCATTTACACATTAAGCAATCGATATCGCAAATGTTCAAATCATTAGTTTAACATATTTAAGCTAATTAACCCTTTTTATCCAACTGAAGTCTACAAAAGCCTTAACGGCATAACGGCAGTGCATTCAGAGAAATTCCGTTATCATATATTTAGGTATAAAGTCGATTTTCTTGTATATATTCATTAAGCAATCGATTTCGAAATGCCTCAAATAACTGGTGTGACATATCTAAGTTAATAAACCTTCTTTAACGAACTGAAGTTAACATAAAGCCATAACGGCATAACGGCAGTGCATTTAGAAGAATTCCGTAAGCTTATATTTAGGTATAAAGTCGATTTTGTTGTATATACGCATTTAGCAATCGATATCGAAATGCTTCAAATAATTAGTTTAACATATTTAACTTAATTAACCTTCTTTAACGTATTGAAGGTGACAAAAAGCCATGCCTGCATAACGACAGTACATTTCGAAGAATTCCGTAACCTTATATTTAGGTATAAAAAAGATTTTCTTGTATATATGCATTTAGCAATCGATTTCGAAAATTTTCAAATCATTAGTTTAACATATTTAAGCTAATTAACCCTCTTTATCTTTCTGAAGTGTACAAAAGCCTTAACGGCATAACGGCAATGCATTCAGAGAAATTCCGTTATCATATATTTAGGTATAAAGTCGATTTTCTTGTATATATGCAATAAGCAATCGATTTCGAAATGCTTCAAATAACTGGTGTAACATATTTAAGTTAATAAATCTTCTTTAACGAACAGAAATTTACATAAAGCCATAACTGCATAACGGCAGTGCATTTAGAAGAACTCCGTAATCTTATATTTAGGTATAAAGTCGATTTTCTTGTATATACACATTTACATTCGACATCGAAATGCTTCAAATCATTAGTTTAACATATTTTAAGTAATTAACTTTCTTTATCTTACTGAACTTCACATAATGCCATAACGGTATAACGGCAGCGCATTTGGAAGAATTCCGTAATCTTATGTTTAGGTATAAAGTCGATTTTGCTGTATATACACATTTAGCAATCGATATCGATATGCTTCAACCCATTAGTTTAACATATTTAAGTTAATTAACCTTCTTTAACGAACTGAAGTTGGCATAAAGCCCTGGCGGCATAACGATAGTGCATTTAGGAGAATTCCGTAATCTTATATTTAGGTGTAAAGTCGATTTTCTTGTATTTACATATTTAGCAATCGATATCGAAATGCTTCAAATCATTAGTTTAACATATTTAAGCTAATTAACCTCCTATAACTTATTGAAGGTGATATAAAGCCATGGCGGCATAACGGCAGTGCATTTAGAAGAATTCCGTAATCTTATATTTAGGTATAAAGTCGATTTTCTTGTATATATGCATTAAGCAATCGATTTCGAAATGCTTCAAATAACTGGTGTAACATATTTAAGTTAATAAACCTTCTTTAACGAACAGAAATTTACATAAAGCCATAACTGCCTAACGGCAGTGCATTTAGAAGAACTCCGTAATCTTATATTTAGGTATAAAGTCGATTTTCTTGTATATACACATTAAGCAATCGATATCGAAATGCTTCAAATCATTAGTTTAACATATTTAAGTTAATTAACCTTCTTTAACGTATTGAAGTTGATATAAAGCCATGGCGGCATAACGACAGTACATTTGGAAGAATTCCGTAATCTTATGTTAAGATATAAATTCGATTTTCTTTTATATACACATTTAGCAAGCGATATCGGAATGCTTCAAATCATTAGTTTAACATATTTAAGTTAATTAACCTTCTTTAACGAACAGAAGTTAACATAATTATTATATTTAGGTATAAAGGCGATTTTCTTGTATATACATATTTAGCAATCGATATCGAAATGCTTCAAATCATTAGTTTAACATATCTAAGTTAATTAACCATCTTAGTCTAACTGAAGTCTACAAACGCCTTAACGGCCTAACGGCAAAACATTTAGAAGAATTACGTAATCTTATATTTAGGTATAAAGTCGATTTTCTTGTATATACACATTTAACAATCGATATCGAAATGCCTCAAATCATTAGTTTAACATATTTTAGTTAATTAACCTTCTTTAACGTATTGAAGGTGATATAAAGCCATGGCGGCATAACGACAGTACATTTGGAAGAATTCCGTAATCTTGTATTTAGGTATTAAGAAGATTTTCTTGTATATATGCATTTAGCAATCGATTTCGAAATGCTTCAAATAACTGGTTTAACATATTTAAGTTAATAAACCTTCTTTAACGAACTGAAGTTGGCATAAAGCCATGGCGGCATTACGGCAGTGCATTTAGAAGAATTCCGTAAGCTTATATTTAGGTATAAAGTCGATTTTGATGTATATACACATTTAGCAATAGATATCGAAATACTTCCAATCATTAGTTTAACATATTTAAGTTAATTAACATTCTTTAACGTATTGAAGGTGATATAAAGCCATGGCGGCATAACGACAGTACATTTGGAAGAACTCCGTAATATTATATTTAGGTATAAAGAAGATTTTCTTGTATATATGCATTTAGCAATCGATTTCGAAATGCTTCAAATAACTGGTTTAACATATTTAAGTTAAATAACCATCTTAATCTTACAGAAGTCTACAAAAGCCTTAACGGCATAATGGTATCAGTAGTTTAACATATTTAAGTTAATAATCCTTCTTTAGCGAACTGAAGTTAACATAATGCCATAACGGCATAACGGCAGTGCATTTAGAAGAATTCCGTTATCATATATTTAGGTATAAAGTCGATTTTCTTGTATATACAAATTTAGCAATCGATATCGAAATGCTTCAAATCATTAGTTTAACATATTTAAGTTAATAAACCTTCTTTAACGAACTGAAGTTGGCATAAAGCCATGTCGGCAAACGGCAGTGCATTTAGAAGAATTCCGTAATCTTATATTTAGGTTTAAAGTCGATTTTCTTGTATATACACATTTAGCAATCGACATCGAAATGCTTCAAATCATTAGTTTAACATATTTTAGTAAATTCACTTTCTTTATCTTACTGAACTTCACATAATGCCATAACGGTATAACGGCAGCGCATTTGGAAGAATTCCGTAATCTTATGTTTAGGTATAAAGTCGATTTGGTTGTATATACACATTTGGCAATCGATATCGGGATGCTTCAACCCATTAGTTTAACATATTTAAGTTAGTTAACCTTCTTTAACGAACTGAAGTTGGCATAAAGCCCTGGCGGCATAACGATAGTGCATTTAGGAGAATTCCGTAATCTTATATTTAGGTATAAAGTCGATTTTCTTGTATTTACATATTTAGCAATCGATATCGAAATGCTTCAAATCATTAGTTTAACATATTTAAGTTAATTAAAATATAAAGCCATGGCGGCATAACGGCAGTGCATTTAGAAGAATTCCGTAATCTTATATTTAGGTATAAAGTCGATTTTCTTAAATTTACACAATAAGCAATCGATATCGGAATGCTTCAAATCATCAGTTTAACATATTTTAGTTAATAAACTTTTTTTAGCTTACTGAAGTCTACATAAAGCCATGGCGGTATAACGGCAGTGCATTTAGAAGAATTCCGTTATCATATATTTAGGTATAAAGTCGATTTTCTTGTATATACAAATTTAGCAATCGATATCGAAATGCTTCAAATCATTAGTTTAACATATTTAAGTTAATAAACCTTCTTTAACGAACAGAAGTTAACATAAAGCCACAACGGCATAACGGCAGTGCATTTAAAAGAATTCCGTAATCTTATATTTAGGTAAAAAGGCGATTTTCTTGTATATACACATTTAGCAATCGATATCGAAATGCTTCAAATCATTAGTTTAACATATCTAAGTTAATTAACCATCTTAAACTTACTGAAGTCTACAAACGCCTTAACGGCATAACGGCAAAACATTTAGAAGAATTACGTAATCTTATATTTAGGTATAAAGTCGATTTTCTTGTATATACTCATTTAGCAATCGATTACGAAATGCTTCAAATCATTAGTTTAACATATTTAAGTTAACAAACCTATTTTAACGCACTGAAGTTAACACAAAGCCATGGCGGCATAACGGCAGTGCATTTAGAAGAATTCCGTAATCTTTTAGTTAGCTATAAATTCGATTTTTTTGTAAATACACATTTAGCAATCGATACCTAAATGCTTCAAATCATTAGTTTAACATATTTAAGTTAATTAACCTTTTTTAACGTATTGAATTTGATATAAAGCCATGGCGGCATAACGACAGTATATTCGGAAGAATTCCGTAATCTTATATTTAGGCATAAAGTCGATTTTGTTGTATATACACGCTTAGCAATCAATATCGAAATGCTTCAAATAACTGCTTTAACATATTTAAGTTAATAAACCTTCTTTAACTAACTGAAGTTAACATAAAGCCATAACGGTATAACGTCAGTGCATTTGGAAGAATTCCGTAATCTTATATTTAGGTATAAAGTCGATTTTGTTGTATATATGCATCTAGCAATCGATTTCGAAAATCTTCAAATCATAAGTTTAACATATTTAAGTTAATAAAGCTTCTTTAACGCACTGAAGTCCACATAGAGGCTTAACGGCTTAACGGCAGTGCATTTAGAAAAATTCCGTTATCTTATATTTAGGTATAAATTCGATTTTCTTGTATAGACACATTTAGCAATCGATATCGAAATGCTTCAAATCATTAGTTTAACATATCTAAGTTAATTAACCATCTTAGTCTTACTGAAGTCTACAAACGCCTTAACGGCATAACGGCAAAACATTTAGAAGAATTACGTAATCTTATATTTAGGTATAAAGTCGATTTTCTTGTATATACACATTTAGCAATCGCTATCGAAATGCCTCAAATCATTAGTTTTACATATTTAAGTTAATTAACCTTCTTTATCGTATTGAAGGTGATATAAAGCCATGGCGGCATAACGACAGTACATTTGGAAGAATTCCGTAATCTTATATTTAGGTATAAAGACGATTTTCTTGTATATATGCATTTAGCAATCGATATCTAAATGCTTCAAATCATTAGTTTAACATATTTAAGTTAATAAACCTTCTTTAACTAACTGAAGTTAACATAAAGCCATAACGGTATAACGTCAGTGCATTTGGAAGAATTCCGTAGACTTATATTTAGGTATAAAGTCGATTTTGTTGTTTATATGCATTTAGCAATCGATTTCGAAAATCTTCAAATCATAAGTTTAACATATTTAAGTTAATAAAGCTTCTTTAACGCAGTGAAGTCCACATAAAGGCTTAACGGCATAACGGCAGTGCATTTAGAAGAATTCCGTTATCTTATATTTAGGTATAAATTCGATTTTCTTGTATATACACATTTAGCAATCGATACCGAAATGCTTTCAATCATTAGTTTAACATATTTAAGTTAATTAACCTTCTTTAACGTATTGAAAGTGATATAAAGCCATGGCGGCATAACGACAGTACATTTGGAAGAATTCCGTAAACTTATATTTAGGTATAAAGTCGATTTTCTTGTATATACGCATTTAGCAATCGATTTCGAAATGCTTCAAATAACTGGTTTAATGTATTTAAGTTAATTAACCTTCTTTAACGTATTGAAGGTGATAAAAAGCCATGGCGGCATAACGACAGTACATTTGGAAGAATTCCGTAACCTTATATTTAGGTATAAAAAAGATTTTCTGGGATATAAGCATTTAACAATCGATTTCGAAATGCTTCAAATCATTAGTTTAACATATTTAAGTTAAATAACCATCTTAATCTTACAGAAGTCTACAAAAGCCTTAACGGCATAATGGAAGTGCATTAAGAAGAATTACGTAATCTTATATTTAGGTTTAAAGTCGATTTTCTTGTATATACTCATTTAGCAATCGATAGCGAAATGCTTCAAATCATTAGTTTAACAAATTTAAGTTAATAAACCTTCTTTAACGAACTGAAGTTGGCATAAAGCCATGGCGGCAAACGGCAGTGCATTTAGAAGAATTCCGTAATCTTATATTTAGGTTTAAAGTCGATTTTCTTGCATATACACATTTAGCAATCGACATCGAAATGCTTCAAATCATTAGTTTAACATATTCTAGTAAATTCACTTTCTTTATCTTACTGAACTTCACCTAATGCCATAACGGTATAACGGCAGCGCATTTGGAAGAATTCCGTAATCTTATGTTTAGGTATAAAGTCGATTTGGTTGTATATACACATTTGGCAATCGCTATCGGGATGCTTCAACCCATTCGTTTAACATATTTAAGTTTATTAACCTTCTTTAACGAACTGAAGTTGGCACCTAACAGCCCTGACGGTATAACGCATAGTCGCATTTAGGAAGAATTCCGTAATCTTATAGTTTAGGTATAAAGTCGATTTTCTTGTATATTACACTATTTGAGCAATCGCATATCGAGAGATGCTTCAACACTCATTCGTTTAACATATTTAAGTTAAACCTTCTTTAACGAACTGAAGTTGGCATAAAGCCACTGGCGGCATAACGGCAGTGCATTTAGAAGAATTCCGTAATCTTATATTTAGGTATATAGTCGATTTTCTTAAATTTACACAATAAGCAATCGATATCGGAATGCTTCAAATCATCAGTTTAACATATTTTAGTTAATAAAATTTTTTTTAGTTTACTGAAGTCTACATAAAGCCATGGCGGTATAACGGCAGTGCATTTAGAAGAATTCCGTAATGTTATAATTTTATATTTAGGTTTAAAGTCGATTTTCCACATTTAGCAATCGATATCGCAAATCTTCAAATCATTAGTTTAACATATTTAAGCTAATTAACCCTTTTAATCTTACTGAAGTCTACAAAAGCCTTAACGGCATAACGGCAATGCATTCAGAGAAATTCCGTTATCATATATTTAGGTATAAAGTCGATTTTCTTGTATATATGCATTAAGCAATCGATTTCGAAATTCCTCAAATAACTGGTGTAACATATCTAAGTTAATAAACCTTCTTTAACGAACTGAAGTTAACATAAAGCCATAACGGCATAACGGCAGTGCATTTAGAAGAATTCCGTAAGCTTATATTTAGGTATAAAGTCGATTTTGTTGTATATACGCATTTAGCAATCGATGTCGAAATGCTTCAAATCATTAGTTTAACATATTTAAGTTAATTAACCTTCTTTAACGTGTTGAAGGTGATAAAAAGCCATGCCTGCATAACGACAGTACATTTGGAAGAATTCCGTAACTTTATATTTAGGTATAAAGTCGATTTTGTTGTATATATGCATCTAGCAATCGATTTCGAAAATTTTAAAATCATTAGTTTAACATATTTAAGCTAATTAACCCTCTTTATCTTACTGAAGTCTACAAAAGCCTTAACGGCATAACGGCAGTACATTCAGAGAAATTTCGTTATCATATATTTAGGTATAAAGTCGATTTTCTTGTATATATGCATTAAGCAATCGATTTCGAAATGCTTCAAATAACTGGTGTAACATTTTTAAGTTAATAAACCTTCTTTAACGAACAGAGATTTACATGAAGCCATAACTGCATAACGGCAGTGCATTTAGAAGAACTCCGTAATCTTATATTTAGGTATAAAGTCGATTTTCTTGTATATACACATTTAGCAATCGATATCGAAATGCTTCAAATCATGAGTTTAACATATTTAATTTAATTAACCTTCTTTAACGTATTGAAGTTGATATAATGCCATGGCGGCATAACGACAGTACATTTGGAAGAATTATGTAATCTTATGTTAAGGTTTAAATTCGATTTTCTTTTATATACACATTTAGCAAGCGATATCGAAATGCTTCAAATCATTAGTTTAACATATTTAAGTTAATTAACCTTCTTTAACGAACAGAAGTTAACATAAAGATACAACGGCATAACGGCAGTGCATTTAAAAGAATTCCGTAATCTTATATTTAGGTATAAAGGCAATTTTCTTGTATATACACATTTAGCAATCGATATCGAAATGCTTCAAATCATTAGTTTAACATATCTAAGTTAATTAACCATCTTAGTCTTACTGAAGTCTACAAACGCCTTAACGGCATAACGGCAAAACATTTAAAAGAATTACGTAATCTTATATTTAGGTATAAAGTCGATTTTCTTGTATATACACATTTAGCAATCGATATCGAAGTGCCTCAAATCATTAGGTTAACATATTTTAGTTAATTAACCTTCTTTAACGTATTGAAGGTGATATAAAGCCATGGCGGCATAACGACAGTACATTTGGAAGAATTCCGTAATCTTATATTTAGGTATAAAGAAGATTTTCTTGTATATATGCATTTAGCAATCGATATCTAAATGCTTCAAATCATTAGTTTAACATATTTAAGTTAATTAACAATTTTTAACGTATTGAAGTTAATATAAAGCCATGTCGGCATAACGACAGTACACTCGGAAGAATTCCGTAATCTTATATTTAGGCATAAAGTCGATTTTGTTGTACATAAATACACGTTTAGCAATCAATATCGAAATGCTTCAAATAACTGCTTTAACATATTTAAGTTAATGAACCTTCTTTAACTAACTTAAGTTAACATAAAGCCATAACGGTATAACGTCAGTGCATTTGGAAGAATTCCGTAAACTTATATTTAGGTATAAATTCGATTTTGTTGTATATATGCATCTAGCAATCGATTTCGAAAATCTTCAAATCATAAGTTCAACATATTTAAGTTAATAAAGCTTCTTTAACGCACTGAATTCCACATAAAGGCTTAACGGCATAACGGCAGTGCATTTAGAAGAATTCCGTTATCTTATATTTAGGTATAAAGAAGATTTTCTTGTATATATGCATTTAGCAATCGATTTCGAAATGCTTCAAATAACTGGTTTAACATATTTAAGTTAATAAACCTTCTTTAACGAACAGAAGTTAACATAAAGCCACAACGGCATAACGGCAGTGCATTTAAAAGAATTCCGTAATCTTATATTTAGGTAAAAAGGCGATTTTCTTGTATATACACATTTAGCAATCGATATCGAAATGCTTCAAATCATTAGTTTAACATATCTAAGTTAATTAACCATCTTAAACTTACTGAAGTCTACAAACGCCTTAACGGCATAACGGCAAAACATTTAGAAGAATTCCGTAATCTTATATTTAGGTATAAAGGCAATTTTCTTGTATATACACATTTAGCAATCGATATCGAAATGCTTCAAATCATTAGTTTAACATATCTAAGTTAATTAACCATCTTAGTCTTACTGAAGTCTACAAACGCCTTAACGGCATAACGGCAAAACATTTAAAAGAATTACGTAATCTTATATTTAGGTATAAAGTCGATTTTCTTGTATATACACATTTAGCAATCGATATCGAAATGCCTCAAATCATTAGGTTAACATATTTTAGTTAATTAACCTTCTTTAACGTATTGAAGGTGATACAAAGCCATGGCGGCATAACGACAGTACATTTGGAAGAATTCCGTAAACTTATATTTAGGTATAAAGTCGATTTTCTTGTATATACGCATTTAGCAATCGATTTCGAAATGCTTCAAATCATTAGTTTAACATATTTAAGTTAAATAACCATCTTAATCTTACAGAAGTCTACAAAAGCCTTAACGGCATAATGGCAGCGCATTAAGAAGAATTACGTAATCTTATATTTAGGTTTAAAGTCGATTTTCTTGTATATACTCATTTAGCAATCGATATCGAAATGATTCAAATCATTAGTTTAACATATTTAAGTTAATAAACCTTCTTTAACGAACTGAAGTTGGCATAAAGCCATGGCGGCATAACGGCAGTGCATGTAGAAGAACTCCGTAATCTTATATTTAGGTATAAATTCGATTTTCTTGTATATACACATTTAGCAATCGATATCGAAATGCTTCAAATCATTAGTTTAACATATTTAAGTTAATTAACCTTCTTTAACGAACTGAAGATGGCATAAAGCCATAGCGGCATAACGGCAGTGCATGTAGAAGAATTCCGTAAACTTATATTTAGGTATAAATTCGATTTTGTTGTATATATGCATTCAGCAATCGATTTCGAAATCTTCATATCATTAGTATAACATATTTAAGTTAATAAAGGTTTTTTAACGCACTGAAGTTGGCATAAAGCCATGGCGGCATAACGGCAGTGCATGTAGAAGAACTCCGTTATCTTATATTCAGGTATAAATTCGATTTTCTTGTATATACACATTTAGCAATCGATATCGATATGCTTCCAATCATTAGTTTAACATATTTAAGTTAATTAACCTTCTTTAACGTATTGAAGGTGATATAAAGCCATGGTGGCATAACGACAGTACATTTGGAAGAATTCCGTAATCTTATATTTAGGTATAAAGAAGATTTTCTTGTATATATGCATTTAGCAATCGATTTCGAAATGCTTCAATTAACTGGTTTAACATATTTAAGTTAATAAACCTTCTTTAACGAACTGAAGTTGGCATAAAGCCATGGCGGCATAACGGCAGTGCATGAAGAAGAACTCCGTAATCTTTTATTTAGGTATAAATTCGATTTTCTTGTATATACACATTTAGCAATCGATATCGAAATGCTTCAAATCATCAGATTAACATATTTAAGTTAATAAACCTTCTTTAACGAACTGAAGTTGGCATAAAGCCATGGCGGCATAACGGCAGTGCATGTAGAAGAACTCCGTAGTCTTATATTTAGGTTTAAAGTCGATTTTCTTGTATATACTCATTTAGCAATCGATATCGAAATGATTCAAATCATTAGTTTAACATATTTAAGTTAATAAACCTTCTTTAACGAACTGAAGTTGGCATAAAGCCATGGCGGCATAACGGCAGTGCATGTAGAAGAACTCCGTTATCTCATATTCAGGTATAAATTCGATTTTCTTGTATATACAAATTTAGCAATCGATATCGAAATGCTTCCAATCATTAGTTTAACATATTTAAGTTAATTAACCTTCTTTAACGTATTGAAGGTGATATAAAGCCATGGCGGCATAACGACAGTACATTTGGAAGAATTCCGTAATCTTATATTTAGGTATAAATAAGATTTTCATGTATATATGCATTTAGCAATCGATTTCGAAATGCTTCAATTAACTGGTTTAACATATTTAAGTTAATAAACCTTCTTTAACGAACAGAAGTTAACATAAAGCCACAACGGCATAACGGCAGTTCATTTAGAAGAATTCCGTAATCTTATATTTAGGCATAAAGTCGATTTTCTTGTATATACACATTTAGAAATCGATATCGAAATGCTTCAAATCATTAGTTTAACATATTTAAGTTAAATAACCATCTTAATCTTACTGAAGTCTACAAAAGCCTTAACGGCATAATGGCAGCGCATTAAGAAGAATGACGTAATCTTATATTTAGGTTTAAAGTCGATTTTCTTGTATATACTCATTTAGCAATCGATATCGAAATGCTCCAAATCAGTAGTTTAACATATTTAAGTAAACAATGCTTCTTTAACGCACTGAAGTTAACATAAAGCCATGACGGCATAACGGCAGTGCATGTAGAAGAATTCCGTTATCTTATATTTAGGTATAAATTCGAATTTCTTGTATATACACATTTAGCAATCGATATCGAAATGCTTCAAATCATCAGATTAACATATTTAAGTTAATTAACATTCTTTAACGTATTGAAGTTGACATAAAGCCACAACGGCGTAACGACAGTACATTTGGAAGAATTCCGTAGTCTTATATTTAGGTATACAGTCGATTTTCTTGTATACAAGCATTTAGCAATCGATATCGAAATGCTTCAAATCATTAGTTTAACATATTTAAGTTAATTAACCTTCTTTAACGTATTGAAGGTGATATAAAGCCACGGCGGCATAACGACAGTACATTTGGAAGAATTACGTAATCTTATATTTAGGTTTAAAGTCGATTTTCTTGTATATACTCATTTAGCAATCGATATCGAAATGCTCCAAATCAGTAGTTTAACATATTTAAGTAAACAATGCTTCTTTAACGCACTGAAGTTAACATAAAGCCATGGCGGCATAACGGCAGTGCATGTAGAAGAATTCCGCTATCATATAGTTAGGTATAAAGTCGATTTTCTTGTATATACACATTTAGCAATCGATATCGAAATGCTTCAAATCATCAGATTAACATATTTAAGTTAATAAACCTTCTTTAACGAACTGAAGTTGGCATAAAGCCATGGCGGCATAACGGCAGTGCATGTAGAAGAACTCCGTTATCTTATATTCAGGTATAAATTCGATTTTCTTGTATATACACATTTAGCAATCGATATCGAAATGCTTCCAATCATTAGTTTAACATATTTAAGTTAATTAACCTTCTTTAACGTATTGAAGGTGATATAAAGCCATGGCGGCATAACGACAGTACATTTGGAAGAATTCCGTAATCTTATATTTAGGTATAAAGAAGATTTTCTTGTATATATGCATTTAGCAATCGATTTCGAAATGCTTCAAATAACTGGTGCAACATATTTAAGTTAATAAACCTTCTCTAACGAACAGAAATTAACATAAAGCCATAACTGCATAACGGCAGTGCATTTAGAAGAACTCCCTAATCTTTATAGGTATAAAGTCGATTTTCTTGTATATACACATTTAGCAATCGAAATGCTTCAAATAAATAGTATAACATATCTAAGGTAATAAACCTCCTTTAACGAATGAAGTTAACATAAAGCCATAACGGCATAACGGCAGTGCATTTAGAATAATTCCGTAAGCTTATACTTAGATATAAAGTCGATTTTCTTGTATACAAGCATTTAGCAATCGATATCGAAATGCTTCAAATCATTAGTTTAACATATTTAAGTTAATTAACCTTCTTTATCTTACTGAAGTTTACATAAAGCCATAACGGTATAACGGCAGTGCATTTGGGAGAATTTCATAATCTTGTATTTAGGTATAAAGTAGATTTTGTTGTATATATGCATTAAGCAATCGATTTCGAAATGCTTCAAATAACTGGTGTAACATATCTAAGTTAATAAACCTTCTTTATCTTACTGAAGTCTACAAAAACCTTAACGGCATAACGGCGGTGCATTCAGAAGAATTCCGATATCATATATTTAGGTGTAAAGTGAGTTGTCTTGTATATACACATTAAGCAATCGATATCGAAATGCTTCAAATCATTAGTTTAATATATTAATATAATAAACATTTTTTAGCTTCCTGAAGTCTACATAAAGCCTTAAGGGTATAACGGCAATGCATTTAGAAGAATTCTGTAATGTTATAATTTTATATTTAGGTATAAAGTCAATTTTCCTGTATTTACACATTTAGCAATCAATATCGAAAATCTTCAAATCATTAGTTTAACATATTTAAGCTATTTAACCCTCTTTAGCTTACTGAAGTCTACAAACGCCTTAACGGCATAACGGCAAAGCATTTAGAAGAATTACATAATCTTATATTTAGGTACAAAGTCAATTTTTTTGTATATACACATTAAGCAATCGATATCGAAATGCCTAAAATCATTAGTTTAACATATTTAAGTTAATAAACTTTTTTTAGCTTACTGAAGTCTACATAAAGCCATGGCGGTATAACGGCAGTGCATTTAGAAGAAATCCGTAATGTTATAATTTTATATTTAGGTATAAAGTCGACTTGCTTGTATTTACACATTTAGCAATCGATATCAAAAATCTTCAAATCATTAGTTTAACATATTTAAGCTAATTAACCCTCTTTATCTTACTGAAGTCTACAAAAGCGATAACGGCATAACGGCAGTGCATTCAGAAGAATTCCGTTATCATATATTTGGGTATAAAGTCGGTTTTCTTGTATGTACAATTTAAGCAATCGATATCGAAATGCCTCAAATCATTAGTTTAACATATTTAAGTTAATAAACTTTTTTTAGCTTACTGAAGTCTACATAAAGCCTTAACCGTATAACAGCAGTGCATTTAGTAGAATTCCGTAATGGTATATTATTATATTTAGGTATAAAGTCGATTTTCTTGTATTTACACATTTAGCAATCGATATCGAAAATCTTCAAATCATTAGTTTAACATATTTAGGCTAATTAACCCTCTTTATCTTACTGAAGTCTACAAACGCCTTAACGGCATAACGGCATTGCATTCAGAAGAATTCCGTTATCATATATTTAGGTATAAAGTCGGTTTTCTTGTATATACGCATTTAGCAATCGATATCGAAATGCTTCAAATCATTAGTTTAACATATTTAAGTTAATAAACCTTCTTTAACGAGCTGAAGATCGCATAAATCCATGGCGGCATAACGGCAGTGCATTTAGAATAATTCAGTAATCTTATATTTAGGTATAAAGCCGATTTTCTTGTATACAAGCATTTAGCAATCGATATCGAAATGCTTCAAATCATTAGTTTAACATATTTAAGTTAATTAACCCTCTTTATCATACTGAAGTCTACAAACGCCTTAACGGCATAACGGCAAAGCATTTAGAAGAATTACGTAATCTTATATTTAGGTATAAAGTCGATTTTCTTGTATATACTCATTTAGCAATCGAAATCGAAATGATTCAAATCATTAGTTTAACATATTTAAGTAAATAAACCTACTTTAACGCACTGAAGTTAACACAAAGCCATGGCGGCATAACGGCCGTGCATGTAGAAGAATTCCGTAATCTTATATTTAGGTATAAATATGATTTTTTTTTATATACACATTTAGCAATCGATATCGAAATGCTTCAAATAATTTGTTTAACATATTTAAGTTAATTAACCCTCTTTATCTTACTGAAGTCTACAAACGCCTTAACGGCATAACAGCAAATCATTTAGAAGAATTGTGTAATCTTATATTTAGGTATAAAGTCGATTTTCATGTATATACTCATTTAGCAATCGATATCGAAATGCACCAAATAACTGGATTCACATATGTATTTAAGTTATTTAGCCTACTTTTTCTTACTGGCGTTTACATAAAGACTTATCGGCATGACAGCAGTGCATTTCGAAGAATACCGTAGTTTTATATTTAGGTATAAAATCGGTTTTCTTTTATATACATATTTAGCAATCGATATCGAAATGCTTCAAATCATTAGTTAAATATATTTAAGTTAACAAACCTACTTTAACGCACTTAAGCTAACACAAAGCCATGGCGGCATAACGGCAGTGAATGTAGAAGAATTCCGTAAGCTTATATTTAGGTATAAATTTGATTTTTTTTGTATATACACATTTAGCAATCGATATCGAAATGCTTCAAATCATTAGTTTAACATATTTAAGTTAATTAACCTTCTTTAACCTATTGAAGTATATATAAAGCCATGGCTACATAACGACAGTACATGTGGAAGAATTCCGTAATCTTATATTTAGGTATAAAGAAGATTTTCTTGTATATATGCATTTAGCAATCGATATCGAAATGCTTCAAATCATTAGTTTACCATATTTAAGTTAATAAACCTTCTTTTACGAACAGAAGTTAACATAAAGCCATAACGGCATAACGGCAGTGCATTTAGAAGAGTTCCGTAATCTTATATTTACGCATAGAGTCGATCTTCTTGTATTTACATATTTAGCAGTCGATATCGAAATGCCTCATCTCATTAGTTTAACATATTTAAGTTAGTTAACCCTCTTTATCTTACTGAAGTCTACAAACGCCTTAACAGCATAACGGCAAAGCATTTAGAAGAATTACGTAATCTTATATTTAGGTATAAAGTCGATTTTCTTGTATATACTTATTTAGCAATCGATATCTAAATGCTTCAAATTATTAGTTTAACATATTAAAGTTAACAAACCTACTTTAACGCACTGAAGTTAACACAAAGCCATGGCGGCATAACGGCGGTGCATGTAGAAAAATTCTGTTATCTTATATTTAGCTATAAATTCGCTTTTTTTGTATATACACATTTAGCAATCGATATCTAAATGCTTCAAATCATTAGTTTAACATATTTAAGTTAACCCACCGCATTGAAGTTGATATAAAGCCATGGCGGCATAATGACAGTACATTCGGAAGAATTCCGTAATCTTATATTTAGGTATAAAGTCGATTTTCTTATATATATACATTAAGCAATCGATATCGAAATGCTTCAAATAACTGGTTTAACATATTTAAGTTAATTAACATTCTTTAACTAACTGAAGTTAACATAAAGCCATAACGGTATAACGTCAGTGCATTTGGAAAAATTCCGTAAACTTATATTTAGGTATAAAGTCGATTTTGTTATATATATGCATTTAGCAATCGATTTCGAAAATCTTCAAATCATTAGTTTAACATATTTAAGTTAATAAAGCTTCTTTAACGCACTGAAGTCCACATAAAGGCTTAACGGCATAACGGCAGTGCATTTAGTAGAATTCCGTTATCTTATATTTAGGTATAAATTCGATTTTCTTGCACATTTTCTATGCACATTTAGCAATCGATATCGAAATGCTTCCAATCATTAGTTTAACATATTTAAGTTAATTAACCTTCTTAAACGTATTGAGGGTGATATAAAGCCATGGCGGCATAACGACAGTACATTTGGAAGAATTCCGTAATCTTATATTTAGGTATAAAGAAGATTTTCTTGTATATATGCATTTAGCAATCGATTTCGAAATTCCTTAAATAACTATTTTAACATATATAAGATAATAAACCTTCTTTAACGAACAGAAGTTAACATAAAGCCACAACGGCATAACGGCAGTGCATTTAGAAGAGTTACGTAATCTTATATTTTGGTATAAAGTCGAGTTTCTTATATATACACATTTAGCAATCGATATCGAAATGCTTAACATATTTAAGTTAAATAACCATCTTAATCTTACTGAAGTCTACAAGAGCCTTAACGGCATAATGGCAGTGCATTAAGAAGAATTACGTAATCTTATATTTAGGTTTAAAGTCGATTTTCTTGTATGTACTCATATAGCAATCGATATCGAAATGATTCAAATCATTAGTTTAACATATTTAAGTTAATAAACCTTCTTTAACGAACTGAAGTTGGCATAAAGCCATGGCGGCATAACGGCAGTGCATGTAGAAGAATTCCGTAATCTTATATTTAGGTATAAATTCGATTTTCTTGTATATACACATTTAGCAATCGATATCGAAATGCTTCAAATCATTAGTTTAACATATTTAAGTTAATTAACCTTCTTTATCTTACTAAAGTTAACATAAAGCCATAACGGCATAACGGCAGTGCATTTAGAAAAATTCCGTTATCATATATTTATGTATAAAGTCGATTTTCTTGTATATACACATTTAGCAATCGATATCGAAATGATTCAAATCATTAGTTTAACATATTTAAGTTAATAAACCTTTTTTAACGAGCTGAAGTTGGCATAAAGCCATGGCGGCATAACGGCAGTGCATTTATAAGAATTTCGTAATCTTATATTTAGGTATAAGGTCGATTTTGTTGTATATACACATTAAGCAATCGATATCGAAATGCTTCAAATCATTAGTTTAACATATTTAAGTTAATTAACCTTCTTTATCTTACTAAAGTTAACATAAAGCCATAACGGCATAACGGCAGTGCATTTAGAAAAATTCCGTTATCATATATTTATGTATAAAGTCGATTTTCTTGTATATACACATTTAGCAATCGATTTCGAAAATCTTCAAATCATTAGTTTAACATATTTAAGTTAATTAACCTTCTTTAACGAACGGAAGTTTGCATAAAGCCATGGCGGCCTAACGGCAGTGCATGTAGAGGAATCCCGTAATCTTGTGTTTAGGTATAAATTCGATTTTTTTGTATATGCACATTTAGCAATCGTTATCGAAATGCTTCAAATCATTAGTTTAACATATTTAAGTTAATTAACCCTCTTTATCCTACTGAAGTCTACAAACGCCTTAACGGCATAACGGCAAAGCAATTAGACGAATAACGTAATCTTATATTTAGGTAAAAAGTCGATTTTCTTGTATATACTCATTTAGCAATCGATATCGAAATGCTTCAAATCATTAGTTTAACGTATTTAAGTTAACAAACCTACTTTAACGCACTGAAGTTAACACAAAGCCATGGCGGCATAACGGCAGAGCATGTAGTAGAATTCCGTAATCTTATATTCAGGTATAAATTCGATTTTTTTGTATATACACATTTTGCAATCGATATCGAAATGCTCCAAATCATTAGTTTAACATATTTAAGTTAATTAACCTTCTATAACGCATTGAAGTATATAGAAAGCCATGGCGGCATAACGACAGTACATTTGGAAGAATTCCGTAATCTTATATTTTGGTATAAAGAAGATTTTCTTGTATATATGCATTTAGCAATCGATTTAAAAAATTTTGAAATCATTAGTTTAACATATTTAAGTTAATAAACCTTCTTTAACGAACAGAAGTTGACATAAAGCCATAACGGCATAACGGCAGTGCATTTAGAAGAGTTCCGTAATCTTATGTTTAGGTATAAAGTCGACTTTCTTGTATATACATATTTAGCAATCGATATCGAAATGCCTCAAATCATTAGTTTAACATATTTAAGTTAATTAACCCTCTTTATCTTACTGAAGTCTAAAAACGCCTTAACGGCATAACGGAAAATCATTTAGAAGAATTGCGCAATCTTATATTTAGGTATAAAGTCGATTTTCTTGTATATACTCATTTAGCAATCGATATCGAAATGCTTCAAATAACTGGTTTCACATATGTATTTAAGTTAGTTAGCTTACTTTATCTTACTGGCGTTTACATAAAGCCTTATCGGCATGACGGCAGTGCATTTCGAAGAACTCCGTAGTCTTATATTTAGGTATAAATTCGATTTTCTTGTATATACACATTTAGCAATCGATATCGAAATGCTTCAAATCATTAGTTTAACATATTTAAGTTAACAAACCTACTTTAACGCACTGAAGTTAACACAAAGCCATGGCGGCATAACGGCAGAGCATGTAGAAGAATTCCGTAATCTTATATTCAGGTATAAATTCGATTTTTTTGTATATACACATTTTGCAATCGATATCGAAATGCTTCAAATCATTAGTTTAACATATTTAAGTTAATTAACCTTTATAACGACTGAAGTTACATAAAGCCATGGCGGCATAACGGCAGTGCATTTAGAAGAATTTCGTAATCTTATATTTAGGTATAAAGTCGATTTTTTGTATATACTCATTTAGCAATCGTTTATCGAAATGTTCAAATCATTAGTTTAACATATTTAAGTTAATAAACCTTCTTTAACGTACTGAAGTTACATAAAGCCATAACGGCATAACGGCAGTGCATTTAGAAATTCCGTAATCTTATATTTATGTATAAAGTCGATTTTCTTGTATATACATATTTAGCAATCGATATCGAAATGCTTCAAATCATTAGTTTAACATATTTAAGTTAATTAACCTCTTTACGTACTGAAGTTATAAAGCCATGGCGGCATAACGGACAGTCATTTAGAAGAATTCCGTAATCTTATATTTAGGTATAAATCGATTTTCTTGTATATACACATTTAGCAATCGATATCGAAATGCTTCAAATCATTAGTTTAACATATTTAAGTTAATTAACCCTCTTATCTACTGGCTTACTAAAGCCTTACGGCATGAACGGCAGTGCATTTAAGAATCCGTATCTTATATTTAGGTATAAAATCGATTTTCTTTGTATATACACATTTAGCAATCGATATCGAAATGCTTCAAATATTAGTTTAACATATTTAAGTTAACAAACCTACTTTAACGCACTGAAGTTAACACAAAGCCATGGGGCATAACGGCAGAGCATGTAGAAGAATTCCGTAATCTTATATTCAGGTATAAATTCGATTTTTTTGTATATACACATTTTGCAATCGATATCGAAATGCTTCAAATCATTAGTTTAACATATTTAAGTTAATTAACCTTCTTTAACGACTGAAGTTTACATAAAGCCATGGTGGCATAACGCAGTGCATTTAGAAGAATTCTGTTATCTTATATTTAGGTATAAAGTCGATTTTCTTGTATATACTCATTTAGCAATCGATATCGAAATGTTCAAATCATTAGTTTAACATATTTAAGTTAAATACAACCTTTTTAACGTACTGAAGTTACATAAAGCCTAACGGCATAACGGCAGTGCATTTAGAAGAATTCCGTAATCTTATATTTAGGTATAAATTCGATTTTCTTGTATATACATATTTAGCAATCGAATATCGAAATGCTTCAAATTATTAGTTTAACATATTTAAGTTAATTAACCTCTTTACCTATGAAGTCTAATAAAGCCTTAACGGCATAACGATCATTTAGAAGAATTCCGTAATCTTATATTTAGGTATAAAGTCGATTTTCTTGTATATACACATTTAGCAATCGATATCGAAATGCTTCAAATCATTAGTTTAACATATTTAAGTTAATTAACCCTCTTTATCTTACTGAAGCTACATAAAGCCTTACGGCATAACGGCAGTGCATTTAGAAGAACTCCGTAGTCTTATATTTAGTTATAAATCGATTTTCTTGTATATACACATTTAGCAATCGATATCGAAATGCTTCAAATATTAGTTTAACATATTTAGTTAATAAAGCCTACTTTAACTACTGAAGTTAACATAAAGCCATATAGGCATAACGGCAGTGCATTTAGAAGAATTCCGTAACTTATATTTAGGTATAAAGTCGATTTTGTTGTATATACACTTTAGCAATCGATATCGAAATGCTTCAAATCATTAGTTTAACATATTTAAGTTAATTAACCTTTTATCGTACTGAAGTTTACATAAAGCCTTAACGGCATAACGCAGTGCATTTAGAAGAATTCTGTTACTTATGTTTAGGTATAAAGTCGATTTTCTTGTATATACACATTTAGCAATCGATATCGAAATGCTTCAAATCATTAGTTTAACATATTTAAGTTAATACAACCTTTTTAACGTACTGAAGTTACATAAACCTAGCGGCATAACGGCAGTGCATTTGAAGAATTCCGTAATCCTTATATTTAGGTATAAATTCGATTTTCTTGTATATACACATTTAGCAATCGATATCGAAATGCTTCAAATTATTAGTTTAACATATTTAAGTTAATAAACTCTTTAACGACTGAAGTTACATAAAGCCATAACGGTATAACGCAGTGCATTTGGAAAGAATTCCGTAATCTTATATTTAGGTATAAAGTCGATTTTCTTGTATATACATATTAGAATCGATATCGAAATGCTTCAAATCATTAGTTTAACATATTTAAGTTAATTAACCCTCTTTATCTTACTGAAGTCTACATAAAGCCTTAACGGCATAACGGCAGTGCATTTAGAAGAACTCCGTTAGCTTATGTTTAGTTATAAAGTCGATTTTCTTGTATTTACATATTTAGCAATCGATATCGAAATGCTTCAAATCATTAGTTTAACATATTTACGTTAATAAAGCTTCTTTAACTAACTGAAGTTAACATAAAGCCATAACGGTATAACGTCAGTGCATTTGGAAAAATTCCGTAAACTTATATTTAGGTATAAAGTCGATTTTGTTATATATATGCATTTAGCAATCGATTTCGAAAATCTTCAAATCATTAGTTTAACATATTTAAGTTAATTAACCCTCTTTATCACTGAAGTTACATAAAGCCTTGGCATAACGGCATGCATTTAGAAGAATCGTTACTTATGTTTGGGTATAAAGTCGATTTTCTTGTATTACAATTTAGAATCGATATCGAAATGCTTCAAATCATTAGTTTAACATTTTTAAATTTAAATTTCCCCCCTTTTACACTAAAATTACATAAACCAAACGGATAACGGCATGCTTTTGAAGAATTCCTAACCTTATATTTAGGTAAAAATTTTCGATTTTCTTGTATATACACATTTAGCAATCGAAATCGAAATGCTTAAAATTATTAGTTTAACAAAATTAAAGTTAATAAACCAAAAACCCACGAAGTTACATAAAGCCTTAACGGTATAACTCAGTGCATTAAAAAATTCCGTAACTTATATTTAGGTATAAAGTCGATTTTTTTATTTACATTTTAGCAATCGATTCGAAATCTTCAAATCATTAGTTTAACATATTTAATTTAATTAACCCTCTTTATCTTACTGAAGTCTACATAAAGCCTTAACGGCATAACGGCATGCATTTAGAAGAACTCCGTTAGCTTATGTTTAGTTATAAAGTCGATTTTCTTGTATTTACATATTTAGCAATCGATATCGAAATGCTTCAAATCATTAGTTTAACATATTTACGTTAATAAAGCTTCTTTAACTAACTGAAGTTAACATAAAGCCATAACGGTATAACGTCAGTGCATTTGGAAAAATTCCGTAAA